>JAKSZP010012461.1:0-47745 GCA_022478985.1 Massospora cicadina
TTGCCTATAATATCAGTCATCATAAAGCAACGTGAAAAACGCCGTTTGAGTTGCTATATAGGAGGAAGGCTGTGTTGCTGCTGATTTATATTCATTGGTGGAACCAACATCAGGGATGAGTGCTGAGCAGTACCTGAACAGATTGACATATATCTTGATTGAAATTCAATTGAAAAGCATTCAATACTACTTTGAAGAAAAGGATTCAAGCGAAAATGATGGACAATAAGAACCAACCGGCCTTAGCAGAATACCAAATAGGCGAAAAAGTTGCCTATTGCAATAGGAATGGTTTCAGGAGAAGAAACAAGTTGGATGCATTGTTGTTGGGCCTGATCAAGATTATTGCCAAGATGGTGATGGATGCCTACTCCATCAAGAACCTCTTGGATGGAAGGATAGTAAATCAAGTCCATGCTAAGTATTTAAAGCAATGTATCAATAAAAAAATAATAATAATAGTTCCTGAAGGACCGCTGAACCATTAAGTTGGCTATGTCCTAATGATTTGGTTAAGTCTAAAAAAAGGACTGCTGAACTGAAAAAGGTCAAGTCCTAGGGGAAAAAAAGAAAAAATAAAAGTTTGATAAAAATATGGGGAAAAAGATTATTAAAAACGCATAGAAAAAAACAATATATTTGTATAATTTTTATTTTGTTACTGATTATCCTCAATTTGGGGATGGTTCCACCTATGTTGCCTCTTGGGGGAGGGAGAATGAATTGCAGTAGGAGTAAATAACCTGTCAAAAGCTATTTGAGATTGGACGCTAGCAAGGGCTAGACCTACTCAAAACTAAGTTCATTGAGCAGACGCAGATCCCTGCAAGAAAGAGACTAGGGGAAGAGAAATTAAAATGTCAGAAGATGCCAAATTTAATGCCCCAGAGCGGGGAGGAAAGCAATATTACAAGAAGAGGCAGTCAGAAAATACCCTGAGTAACCTGATATGGTACTGGAACCAGAAGATTGGTCTTGAGTGCTTGCTGATGGGCTTTGTCAAGAACACCAGACATATGGGCTGGCGTTGAGCAAGGGATACTATGCAGGGGTTTTCAAATCATGCCTCCTATCAAACCATCATCTGGAAGAGCTGAAGGTCTTTATCAGACAAGCTATTGAGCAGCTGTTGGTACTGAGACTCAGAATTTGACATATGAGCTGGATGAGAGGGGGGATATCAGACTTATATGATAGTTGACATTATGCACTCTATAATCAATTAAGCTCTATTTTTGGAGAAATTAATCTCAAATTTTAATGGGATAAGCTCTCCAGAGAATAATTAAAAATGATATGATCTAAGAGGGTATGAGAAAATAACAAGGTTGAACATAAATAAGCATCCTTAATTGTGCTGTGAAACAAACATCAATGGCAAGATTTTCTTGTCAAGGATGAGGAGAAAACCAGGAAATTAAGGACGCCAGACCAAGAATCCTGAATATGACAGCAGGTCATATGCCCTGATGGGGGGAAACTGGATCCTGGGATTAATATTGTCATGAGTGAATTGATCAGCCCAGCATGACAGAAGGTCATGGGGAACGCACTCTGAGTAGGCAGTAGTGAGGAGGAAGAGGAAAGATCTTCATGCCAAAAGTTGTCTCAAGCAGCATTGAGTACTGATTTATTGTACTCCGCTTGAAAAAATGAAGTATTTGACTGAGTGTCTGAAGCGGTGTTCTCCTGCCCTAATCCTTTTCTCAATGGAAATCTAGGCAAGTGGGGGGGTGTTGGGATTTTTGTCCATATTCCCAGCTGACTAGATTACTAGGGATTGCTAGGGGATAATTCCCTAAAGCAAAGTGAATTGGATATCAGTTGATCCTGATTTTGGGGTAACAATGTTTGGGGGATTTTAGGTATTTGCCTGGGTCAGATTTGTCAGGGATCAATCTGGATGAATGCTTAAGCTCGCATCAGGCAGATTTGTCAACAAAATAGGGGCATCTGATAGTTGATCAACTATCAGGTTTACCATATTGGGATCAGTTGGGTTTCATCACTGATCATTTAAGGATCAAGTTGCAAGGCAAGTTATGCCACCTGCAACTAGTGAATTGATCAGTTAGTTCATGACCTGCTTTAATGGGTAACAAGTCCCATCACCTAAGCAGGTCACTAGCCAAATATGGTTGGTTTTTTGGATTGAGAGGAAACCGTTAGGAAAACGTTTTCTGATTCTGTCCATTTTGGGTCTCAAGGAAGGCTAATGATGGAATCCTAGCCAGGATGGGAAAGACCATCACTGGTGAGACATGAATGGGTAATTCAATGACAACGGCTGCCATTTCATTGAGGAGGTTCCAACTGAGGGTTGGGCGCCGAATTCCCACTATAAATTCACCTAAAAATTTACTAATAGAAGAGACATTTACCTGTATTTAGTATTATCTTAATATACTTTATCAGAATCCATCTCAAGCTCTATTCTTTCTTGGAAAAATTATTGCTGTGTGCCTTAATTGGGAAAATCTTTAGGATAAAAAGTAAGGATCTGAGCGGGGATCCAGAGAAGCTTAATTAGGGATTGCTGCTGACTGGGAGTCACAAAGAGAAACTGTAAACAGGGATTTAAGCATGGATTGAGTTAGACGGTACCAGGGAATGAATCCCTATTAAGGACATCATAAGTGTTTGAGATTAAATACTAGCCAAGCGTTGGGCCAATTTCTAGCACTTCAATTAAACTATGGATAATAGTCTCCATACTATTGTTGAATGAATATATTTCACTATAAAACAACATTAATATTTGCACAACAACAAACCTGTGCAGTTTATACATTTATAGAGGTTATTAGCCAAAAATAATCAGAAAACCTATAAATTTTACAAATATAATTCAACTACCAAACAAAAAAAAGTAATGGCAAAAAACCCTAAATCCACTGAACTAAATCTGAAACAGGCAGAATACCCCATAACACACTGGTGACATATACACTATTGCAGAAGGACACGCTACCTGTAAAGGTGTCTCCACATGTGAGGTGATGCATTTCGAAACACTACAGTTCCCATATGTGATGTTGATTTGATGGATTTTAAAGACATTTCCCTTGCTATAGCCGCAACATGAACCACAAACAAATCCTCTGTTGGAGTCAAAAAATGGTGGATTGATATGCAAATCCCAATTGAGTAGGTAATAATCTTCAAATTGTCATGCTTATGCATGGAGCAGGTTCACAAGCGGTAGAAACTGCCAGTGGACACCAATCAGTGAAGGCAGAAGTCCGCAAGGACTAAAGCTCAGAGATGGTAAGGTATTACTAAACGCAGGCATTGACCTCTACGATGCCATGGAGTTCAATAAGGTGGGTATCCTCACAAAAATGGCAGCTTTGGTCAAGAGCTTGGGACTTTTGCTTTCAGAATTATATGCATACATAAAAATGTTCCCTAACAATATGATAGAACTCAACTGGGCATGCCATGCTCTCTCTTCCAAGACAGCCCTCAAATGGTACAACACTACTTTATCACCCAAAAAGGTGTTAACATGGATTATGACATAATTAAGGCCACCAAAGCCCTTCACTGGTCATGCATGTGAATCCCCCCACCATGGCATATAACCTACTACAGGCTGGTTGGATGAAGAAAAAAGCAGTAGAATGGGGACCATTCCAGGAGTGGTTACCAGAGATTTCTATTTACTGAAGTGCCAATGGCTTTACCCCTGATGAGATGAAGCATTGATTTGTGCAAATACCATAACAGAACAATTATGAGACTGGTCCAGATTGGGGGTAATAAAGAATATTCATGAGACCATGCATGACTGCTCCTTCACTTTGGAAAATGGAACTTCAGGCGGTATCATGCTCCTCTGGACGCAGCAGTGGACTGGGATGTGGCAGGATTTATTCCTGACAAATCCCACGCCTAGACCAAACTTGAGATCCCGCCACAAGTCACAGAAGCCATGTGAGGGTTACAACCCCTGAACTCAGATAGGATTGGCTAAAGATGGGCATTCAGGTCAAAACAACCTACAACTGGAAACAGTCATTCCCCAAACCTCTCTGGCCACCCCCTATGTTGCAGAGGGGTTTACCCCTGCAGAAGCCTTCCAGTGAAGCAAAGTGAAGGTCCCAGAATAATCAGCACACTTGCTCATAATGCATGGTGGAACAGCGTCACTGTCCAAGACTGGTGCCAACAAAGCGCCATAACACTGAAAATGCTGCTTAAATATTTGCATGAGGCACGAAGCCCTGAGGCATCACATACTTGGCATTGCAATAGCTTCTTGCCAACAAAAGCATTGGTGTGGCAAGCCCTCAAAATAGGCGAGGATATGTCTAGCACCATCCACAAATGTGGTATCCATATGCACCAAGTGCAAGCTTTCTTGACCTGAGGTTTCAGCTTAGATGAAGCAATCAGCTAAATCCTCAAGGGTAAAACCCCAGCGGAGACCCCAACGCCTTGTTCTAATAAAAAATCATTTAGCGCAGTGGCCAATTCTCATTAGGAGATGTGGAAAGGCACTGGGATCCATGTGGAATTTATCCAAGCGTTATCAGTAGCAGGTTCTCTGACTGACAGGCCCTAAAATATTACCTTAAGGATGCAATCTAAATTTATCTCTATTTGATCATAGAAGAGAAATAGTTGGATCCGATAGTTTTGATATACCAAGAGCTTAATAACATATTGGCGGTGGCAACTTTGACCACCAATGGGTTCCAGAGCATTGCTATATTGACATCTCGCTCCCCAATGAATTCAACTTTAAACAGTTATTAGAGGTATGAATAAAATATAAGGATTCCTAATTTTGTATCAAACTAACACAATATGCAAATTAGATGTTGAAATGGTGACCTTTCACAACTTACCAGCGTATTGTTCCTGCAAATGGGTCCATTAGGCATTTCACACCAGACTGTCATACTATGGTGATGTTCACAAATTTCAGCAAGCTGGCAGCAACTAAATTGTTAAGTTTCTTCATCCTCATACAGTAAGAGATCTGTACAAACCTGCACCCTGGATGAAGGCAAACAAAATTGACCTCTCACTGTTTATGCATATTTAGGCCTCCAGAGGGTAATCTACATTGAAAAAGAAGATGCTAAAAAGGTATGCAGTTTTGTTACCAGATGGGAAACATATTGGTGCAGTTCACCATAATAAGGCAAATTTCACTGAGACTAAGAGTACAACCCTATAAATGGATTCACCAAAATTAGGTCTAAACCCTTCCTTCACTTTAAAGACAAGGAATGGATCCTCTGTAACTTATTGAAGATCTGTAAATGCAATGCCAGCAGCAGGAGCTTGATGCTGCCCACCAGAAAGCGTGGGCACACAAGAAAGCAAAGCGCCTGGAGGCAAATGATGAGCCATACACAAACTTAAACCCAAAATCATATAAGATGGATGGGGAAACGCAGCCAGAGTCCCTGCACGTCCAACCCACACTGGCGGAATGGGCAGAGAAGGAGGAAATATGCTGGCAGAAAGAGGGGCCAAAAAGATCTTTAAGAAATTGTCAGGAAAAGGGTTCCAAACAATTGCCCTCCTCAATGGAACAATTCCCCTCCAATAAGCTCAACCCACTGGGAGGTCAAAAAAGTTAAAAACCCCCAATGTACTCACACCAAGCCCAACTCACTTGGGCACTCAGCAACCTCAGCTGAGCATAATGGCTCATTAATAATTGAAGCTGACACCGCCACTTGTCCTCCCTCTCAATAGCACTAGCCTCATTTTGTACTTAAACTGTCACCCCTCTTGTCAGGATTCCTATTTAAACAGTAAATTTGGATGTGTCAGCTGTCAGTAATTGCTCCCAATCCAACCATATAGCCCAATCTTCTGTTAGGGATAATCCCAACAAAAGTTGATGACTCTCAAAGTTGGGGATTGACTCTTACTTACTCAGTTGACTAATGCTCCCTCAAAGCTACCTAATCTTGGGGTTCAAACCAAATTAATGCAATTAGTGCGACATACTTAACTGAGAAAAGGGGGTGCTGCCAAATTCCTGATTTGTTTATTTTTATAAATCTAAGCTTAAACTGTTTGGAGTACCTGAGATACCTCCACAATTTCCCTTATGTTGCTGTTATTAAGCTAATAAAACTTACTTTTTTTCCTAATTTTCCCAATTTTAAGTTAAAATTGTAGTTTATTGGAATTGCCTCGCCAGACCTCATATCTGGTATAAAGACTTTTTTGACCAAGGGAAAACACAAGGTATCTCTCCAACACCCTTGGGCTTCAGGTCACCTGGATAATAAATTTAAGGGATGTGTGGTAACTCACCCACAATTCCAACAAAACTGGTGCTCCCTGGAAGGTCCACCCCAAACTTGTGGTGAATTTATATAAATAAAAACAAAAAATAAAAGCAACAATGGACCAGAACAAATTGGTGTCTGATCCCTCTTCCAATCAGGAACACCTTAAACTCTTGGCAAAATTACCTTCTATGATGTGTAGAATAAAGCAAAGGATTCTAGCCCTTGAGCAACACCAACTTGAGCTTTGAAATGCAACTACCGAGCTTAAAAGCAAACTTTGGCAGCTAACCCCTCTTGTTGCCACAAAATTGGCCCTTTGTGCCATCCATGATTGGGTGGATTAAATAAGAAAATATATTAACGCCTTACAAAATAAAGTGGACGCCCTTTACCCTTATGAATCTTTTAGCTACATCAGTTCCTCTTTGGTTAAAAGCATCCCCCCAGTGTCAGTTCATGTCGTTCAACCATTAACCACCCCCTAGTGGCAAGTTCAAACCAGCGTTCAAAGTGAAGTACGTCCCAGGTGAAGGGAGTATCTTCTCTTTCCTATTTTGCTATGAAAATTCTATGGAAGAAGCCAATGATGCCCAATGGCTTAAATACCTGAAAAACTGTCCTAATTGTATATCTTGAGATATTATGGTCCCCCATCTTATGCATTGCTGTATTTGGACTGATTCAAAAACTACCCTTCTCCAGAAATTTGAGAGTGACTTAACCCTATTTAACCAAAAACAAACCTCCATGGGCTTCAGCCTTAATCAGTGGAAGACTATTAACAAATTTGCCCACCGTTTTTACCTTAAGGTGCAAACTCTGGTTGCAGGGAATTGTCTTATGATAGATGATGCTATCACTGCCTTGTTCTCAGCATTTAAAAATATTCCTAATATCTTACTTTACCTAAAAGCGGTGAAATCCAACTTAACGTCCCTCCTCCATATTAAGGAAGCTATTTTGGAAATTCTTTGAGTTTTAAAAGCCCTGAGGGGTTCCTAGTGCAGGCAACTATTGTGGTATGAAGCCATGGGGTACTGCCCCCCACCACACTAGGGCTGCGTGAATCTAAGCTCCACTTAAAAATGTGTGCCCAACTGCAATTTGGCGTAGCTCACGCTACCCCCTAAACTGACATATGCCCACCTTGTTTAAGTACTGGGCAGCTCGTCTGCACCATCCAGGACAGGTGATATGTCTCTCATCCTCCTTGCAGTGGACAAGACCTGATGAACTCAGGTTTAAGGCCCCTTAGGGGGGAGAAGCCTAAGCTCTTCCCTTTGTCACCTGCTTTTTTAGCAGAGTTCAGCTCTCCAGCCTTTTTTTGTTCAGGAAGCCTTGGAGTCCTTTTGGATCTGCTATCACTTTCTTGCATGATCCATTTCACCACCAGTTGTCACATGCCAACTGAATGGCAGCTAGCTGAGCTTCAGGACAACTCGGAAATCTGCAGCATTTATTGTAGGCAGGTGCACTCAAGTTCATCCAACCAGGATTTTCCTCCTTGTCCTGGAGTCCACGCCCATGTAGCCCCAAATCATGGGGAGGCCATTTGACAGGCACCTTTTCTGACTCATACCCCCCTTCCTGCCCATATTCTCCCCTCAGGGAATGGTAGACACCTGCAAGAACAAGTCAGCACAATCATCACTGCCATCCCGCACTTCTTTCAGGCCACTACATGACCCAAACAACGTGTCACTTTAGGTTTTAGTGTTAGCTACTATCCCAAGTTTCCACAGGCTTCCCCAGTTGTTCCATGCGGAGGCCCCAGCTTACCCTAACTAGCTCACCATTTTGGAAATTCTGGCCAAACTACATAAACCTGCCAGGTCACCTCATTTTAACAACAATAGGCCCTGGCCCCAAGTGCTAGCTGTTAACCCCCTGATTTGCCTACACTTGAATTATACTGCACCCATTTCAAGAGAACTAACCACACTGTGGACTTTTGTCACGTACTCCAACATAAGTCAGCAAAAGCTCAGACAGTATAGGGAAAGAGGCTCCCTATGCTGACAGAAATAAAGTGCTTTAAAACACTTGCTCCAGCTCTAGCTCTATCCCCAGTAACTCCAAGCTGTTTTGTACTAGCTGACCCTGCAGAAATTAATGCTCCTCTTTCTATTCAAGGAAGTAAAATCACCAGCTTTCTTATTTTTATGGTGTTCAATTTCTCAAACAAATTTTGACAGTCAATTATTCTATGAAAATCCAAGCACTGGCAGACAAAACGTTCAAATGCATTGAACAGCCCTAAGCTTGGCTGCAAAAAGAATCCTTTGATTGCTTCACTGCAAATCCCTAATAACAGTCTACTAGTCATTAATTCCCAGTTTGTATTTTTGGAGGTTCAAGTCAAGGTAGTTGTACATAAGGTTAAAGTCCTGGAAATAATTGACACCAGTTCTCTAGTTAACTTTATTTCCTCCCAACTTATCCAAAAGATAAAAAATGGCTCTGTACTTGATCCATGATGCTGAATATGATATGGCAGGTAGTCAATCTACTAAGGTGTTTGGAGCGTATTCTGCTTTACCTCTTTGATTCAGAAACTTTAATTACTGCCCCACCATTTCATTAGAAAATGATATGTATGAGTTGCTTATTGGGGTCCAATTGATTCAGGAATTCAATTTCATCATCAACCATAAGGAAAAGTACCTATTCCTACTTGGGTATTGGATTCTGGCAATATATTATCTCCCTGTCAAAAGCAAAGGAGTCCCTAAAAACAGACATGCCTGCTTGCATACCCCCTCCATTTTCAAAGTTGAATACCAAGACTTAGGGGGAGAACTAAGTTACCCCATAAGCTGTGGATGCTGAAGATGGGATCCCTCTGTATGCCCCTCATCCTATCACTATACCCTCTGGGTCACAAATTATAAATACTGTGATCCAAATTCTCACCCCTCCCAATCTAATTTTTGATCTTAGTGGACATCCATACCCTTCCATCAAGGAAGCGTTGACCTGCTCAGGGATTTTGGATCCTGCCAATGGGAAATCTATCTCTATTCTACTAAAAAATTTAACCACTGAAACCCCCTCCATGTCCCTTAGCATGACCCTATTGATTATGTAGAACTATGTCTCAATAAAAATATTGCCAATGTGAGTTGTTTTAGATTGTTACAGGATTTAGGATATAATCCGCTAACTACCATAGCTCTGGTTAAGAGTAAAATTTAAAAATTTCACTACAAACAAATTCCAGACTGTTGAAGACCTTTTTGAGGTATAAGTCAATGTTTTTTTCTTAAGATTAAGTGACTATGGGAAAATGTCAGGGGTAATTCATCAAATTGAGATGGAGGCTTACCCCTTTTTCAAATCTTAACCATATTAAAAACCCAAAGTGGAGGAAGTTCAAGTGGCTTTGGAGTTACAGCAATAGTTGAATGCCGGTTTATTAGTACCTTCTAAAAGCTTATGGGCTTCCCCACTCTTATTAATTCAGAAGAAGGATGGGGCCATCATGTTGTCATGGATTTTTGCCACTATAACTCTACCACTCACAAAGACAGTTATCCCTTGCCGCATATTGATGACTCATTACGTTTGATGTCAGGTTCCCACTATTTTTTGGCTATGGATCTCACCATTAGGTACTGGCAAGTAAAAAAATCTCTTGAAGATTGTGAAAAATGCGCTCTCATCACAAGTGAAGCATTATTTGAGCTCTTTAAATGCCTCAGGGGTTGTGTAACGCCCCTGCTACCTTCTAAAGCGCCATAGACGGACTATTAAGTGATTTAAAACGCTCCTGCATGCTAATTTATCTTGACAATATTACCATTTTTTGAGAACCTTTACCAAACTTCTAGATTACCTCAGGCAAGTCTTTCAGCGGTTGCAGCAATTGTCATTAAAACTAAAGCTGTCAAAATGCTCTTTCTTTCAGAGTGAGATGGATTTTTGGTCCGTAAGGTCAGTAAAGTTGTAGTATCCCTGATGGACAACAAGGTCCTTGCATATCTAAAATGACCATTTTAAATCTCTTCAAGATGTACAAGTTTTCTTAGGTATGGTGGGATATTATTGCCAACTTATCCCCCACATTTCAGATACCTCTGAGCCTCTGGTGTACCTACTGAAGAAATGGATGCCTTCCAATGGAAAGAAGAGTAACAGCAGGATTTTGATCTGCTACACGTCTCTCTCTCCCACTCTCCAGTACTTATTCACCCAAATTTTGATAAACTCTTTCTCCTATTTACTGATGCTTGCGATTTTGCCATCAGAGCTATACTATCACAACATGGCAAAAACTTAGTGGGCCATCCCATCAACTACTAAAGACCTTATCTAAAGCCAAACACAATTATAGCGTTATGGAATGCAAATGCTTGGTGGTCCTATTGGCTATTCATAATTTTGACCTTATATATTTGGGAAGCATTTCACAATCATTACCAATCATGCTCCTTACAATAGTTACAGAAAACGAAGGACCTGATGGGAGATTAGCCCAATAAGTGTTATAGCTTCAAAACTATGACTTTTCTATTATCCACCAACCAGTGCCTATATACCAAAATTCAGATTGCTAATCTCAACTTTCCATATTAACATTAACAGACCCTGAAGAAGATTGGCTCTACAACATCATAACCCAACTGCATTTATGAAAGGATGAATCCCTAACCCTTAAAAAGTAATTAGCAAAAAGATCGGCAAATCTCCAAGTCAAAAAATGGTCAGTTGTGCAAATTTGTGTCTAAAAACTGGGTGCCTTATGTAAGACCTTCAGCTCAAACTGATGTCATAATAGAGGGACATCGGCACATCAGGTATGGGAAATTTGTAAAATTACCAGTGGCTTAAAGCTTAATGTTATTAAGAAAGAATGCTTGTTTCCTTCCAGGATGTATTAGAGTCATTCCTGGTATGTAAGGCCAATCTGGACCTAATTTCTAATCACAACATCCAGTGATTCCATTGGCTCTCTCTCTGTGTGGCGTAACTTTCTGAGCAAATTAATTTTGGTAAATTAAAAGCAAACACTTAATCACACACTGAAGTCCTGCTCCGATGTCATTGGATCCCCCGCTGACTGTCCCAGTGTGGGGCAGCAGCGAAACTCCCCCCTCCATTTTCCATCTGACAAGAAAATGCGCTCAGACTGGCTCACCCAGTCATTTCAAATCCTTGGGACGATTTGTTCCTCCCAAGGATCTCGATGCCCATCTTGACTGAACCCAAGCGGTGCCCCACTGGCCCCTGGTGCTCCCCTAAAGCAACATGCATTTCAGCCTTAGGGTCAAATATGGGAAATTCTTCCCCTATGACGACCAAGCCATTATCAAAATGGCTCAGGCGGTGATGACACCATCCTGTTTTATAGATTTCCGCCCCTATAAGGGGTACTTTGATCTCAGCTTCCCCTGTGAAGCCAATGCAGCCACTGTGGCAACAGTGCCATTTTTATTTAACAATATTCCCCTCCCAACAACTCAGATCTGGCTCCCAATGGACACCACCTTAGTGGTCTAGTTTACTGGTTTGCCCCCCCCAAAGTGCTCCACCAGGAGCTGATGGAAGGTTTGGCAGCCTATGGCGCCAACCCCATCTTACAATTTGTGGTCCCAAATGGGGCCACACGCCTCGCTGGGCCTCAGGCTTATGCCACAATTAGCCCTGAATTTATGAAAATTTCTTTAGAAATTCCCCCTCATGCCACCATCCCATCTGCCCCCAACCATCCGTTCTGGGCCCGCGTTGAGGGCGGACGGATGATTTGTCCATCCTATTTTGAGTTAGACCACTCAAAATGTAAATGCCATACTCAGAAACTTCCGCCAATGCTAAAAGTTTGCCTGACGCCCACCCCACGCCAATTCTGACATGGGGTATGATCCTACCTTCCCCTCCTTCAATTCCTGATGCTGCAGCTGCACCTACAGCCACCAATCAGCACCCACCTTGCCCCAAAGCCTCAAATTAATTCATCCAACCAAACTTTGGATTGGATCCCAATTCAATCCCATGCATCTGTAAATTGAATTGAACAAAACTCAACCGTACACTGATTCCCCAATTTGATTCAACCAAAATTCATGGGAATTATTGGATGAAATTGATGAATCAGGTAACGTCATTGAAGAACCAACGCTGCAACTTGAGTGGCTCTGTAACGCAGAATGGGATGCAAAATTCCCACCTCAGAAATATGTCCCATAACCTAGTGCCAACCCGTTCTACAATGACCACCAGCTTGCAGTAGAAGCAGCCGCCACACCAGATTGCCATCCGCTTCACAAAGCTGCCACCAAATCTGTGGCTGCACTTGCAGGAGGAATTCCACCTCCCTTCATCCCCATAAATCTTACTGCACAAAGTAAGATCAACATGAAAACTTTACACAAAAACGTCTTTGAAGCCATCCATAACGTGGTAACAGTAGCACGGAATCTGAAAGCAAATTAACCTGAACAAACATTGCCACATACAGAAACCTCCCAGATACCCACCTCAAAGCTGAAGACGCTTTGGCCAAATACATCATTGGTATAATGATGGCTGGCAACTATTTGGAAGTTCCAGTCATCAAGGATATCAAACTCCATGCTGCCAATGCCCCTACACCCTTACTATCTGCCTTAACACGCACCCTACTCTGGAATGAGATGGATGCAGCTAAAGACGAGCCCCCCAATCCCCCCTCCCCATCCACCATGGAGGGATAGCAGTATTCACTGCCCACCTGGTTGGATATTTTGTTAGATACGATTCAATCATTCCATCCATTTTGAGCGTTTCATTTGAATCGTTATTTTTATTATAATTTTAGTTTTAGTTCAGTAATGTCCTTCCCTGGTCGGCTTAACTTGGTTAAATAAAACATCAAGTGATTCCACCCTGTAAACCATTCCAAATTATTAGCATTGATGTTGTGGGACCTCCCCCTTGAGCCTCTAATGGTCATTAGTTTCTCCTGCTAGCTGTGGACCATCTAACTAAGTGAATCAAAGCCGTATTGCTACCTTCAGCTTCAGCAAAGGCTACTGCCACGTGTTTGTATTATAGGATTATCACCCAAAATGGGTGCCCTAACATCATTCTTTCCAATAATAGGCAAAATTTCCGCACAATGCTGGTGAAAGATTTAGCTGACCTGATGGGGACCAAACAGGTGTGCTTTACCCCCTACCATCCTGCAACCAATGGAATGGTAGAGTGGGTAAATGGTAATCTAACTGCAACCCTCCAGAAAATGGCTATGACTGACCCCCTCCACTGGCCCCAATATTTGCTTAGTGCAATTCTGGCCTATAGGATTAATTATCATCAAATAATTAAGACGTCACCATTTCAAGCGCTGTTTCGCAGAAAATCTCCACCTTTTTCTAAAGTACAGTATATGCTTTACCAAGCCTCCCCCAAGACCCCTGAAGTCACTATGCAAAGTATTGAAAATGAAAGTATCAGTCTAGTACTAAAAAAAGAAAATGAAAGTATCGGACTTCAGGCCCTGACTTCCAAAAACCTGTCTGCTACAACTAGTAGAATAACTGCTCAATTTAATGATAAGCATGGCCCTCTATACACCTTCCAACTGGGTAACCTAATCCTATTATACCATCACTGTCCTGGAGGTTGTGGCAACAAATTAGGCACCAACTGGTCAGGGCCTTACCAATTCATATATAGATGGGGCAATGAACACTCAATTGTAGAGGCCGTTCATGGTACAGTTGTAAATCATGTACATTGTCACTTTCTCCATTCATTTTTTCCCTTCACCAAGATCTAGAGGGGGTATTGTCAGGATTCCTACCCTAATGGTAGATCTGGATGTTAGCTGTCGAAAATTGATTCTTCTCCAACCATATAGTCAAAACTTCTGTCAGGGTATAATCCTGACAAATTTGATGATACTCAAAGTTGGTGATTGACCCCAACTTACTCAGTTAACTAATGCTCCCTCAGATCTACCTAACCTTGGGGTTCAAACCCAATTTCATGCAATGAGCGCAGCATATTCAACTGAGATAATTGGGTTGCCGCCAAATTTCCTGATTTGTTTATATTTATATATTTAATATTGGACTATTTGAATTTTCCCCAAGACACCTTCCAGACTTCCCTCATATTGGTGCTATTAAACTAATAAAATTTACTTTTTTCCTTCTTTCCCAATTTTAAGTTAAAATTGTAGTTTATTGGTTTTGCTTTGCCAGACCTCATATCTGGTATAAAGACTTTCTTGACCAAGTAAAAGCACAAGGTATCTCTAACATCCTCAGGCTTTGGGTCACCTGGCCAATAAATTTAAGGGATACTTGGTAACTTACCCGCAATCCTGACACCTCTCAATAGATGAGGAGACTGGGATGATGACAGAATACCTGGTACGCTCCATGCCAGGTATCAAAATCTCATTCTGACAAACCACACCAACTGTACACCTCCAACCTGCCACCCCTCCTTGGTGACACCTTCCACAAAAAACCTGCTTCTGTTTGATACTCAATGCATAACCCAAAAAATCCTCATACACATGAGTTGGGCAGCCTTCAATAATCATTGTGACCACAAATTCTAGGGGATGGCTAGCATACAAACAAAGTTGAGGAAAATGCACCATTTAAAAGCTAACAATCGTATTGACCTAATTTTAGTATCTGAAACATGGTTATATACCCAGCATAAAATGACCTCAAACTTAAACAGAGACCCCAAATATCATCCATGGTCTCAACAGATTAAGTTCCAAGCGCTTTAATCAGACCACATGGCAATTATTGCACTGAACAAAAGCACAAAATGATTTTTGTGGAGGAGGCACATGCCAGAAAAATCCTGATAGCCATGGCTACAATAAGAGAACTGGTAAGACTTTCTAAGTGATCACTGTATATGCATCATCCAAACCTCACAAAAACAAGCAATTCTGACAATTCCTTTCATAAATTCAAGCTGAAGCTGCAACAATTATAGCAAGTTAGTTTAATTTTTGGGTGAATGCAAGTAGGGACACATTCCTAACTTGCAGCCAAGTCCCTAGTACATTGGAAAATATGCTGCTGTACCTTGTGACATTGGGCATGATTATAATGATTGATGAGGAGGATGACCTCACAAACCTTATAACGTTAGTCTATGACTCTAGGATGAACTAGTAAGAGTCTTCAGATGGACTATGTACTACTTTCATTTGACCTCATACTGGCTACGTCACATAGTGGAATAGTCATAAATGCAGAGAGTGACCACATAAAAGTGCAGGTAGCCATCAATATGGGTGACACCCACTACCTTGAGAGTTGCAAATATCCCCCTCCACGTTGTGGGACCCAGAGTGGCGCCATCCTACTGAAAAAAGGTTTGATCAAATTATAGCATATCTGGACCACTAGGAGGGCATTAATCCCATAGACTTCTGGAAAAGAATTAAAGAAAAGCTCATGAGAGATAGTGCCAAGTATGAGAAGACCAAAACCTACAAACATAATGCTGCCACTAAACAGCTAAAGGGTGCTCTGGATACTCTGAAGTGATAGTGGTGTGACAATGAGGTATGGTGTTGAGAGTATCATAAAAAACACAAACAATATCAAGCGCTCCTATGGAAACAGGATAATGAATGATGGCAGAATGCAACCTTCCAATACCAAAGCCTATTGAGGATGATGACTAGGGATAACAAGGCCAGCCTGAAACAAATCTAGGCCTGAACCAGAATCTGCCAGATAGAGACACCTAATCACGTCATTTCCAGTGATCTGGGTATATTTAAACGCAAAGTTGAGCATTTTATGGCAACCTCTTCCACCTTAGCAAACCAAATAGCATGGCAACTGAAGCCTTATTAGTCCTGGCTGAGCCGGTGCTCCAAGGATTTTCACTTGCTGACAAGCATTATCTAGTTGCTGAGATCATGGTGGAGAAGGTAAAATGAGCACTTAGGGATGTTTTAAAAAATAAGTCCCTAGGCTCTGACAAAATGCGAGTATACATGCTGAAAACAATCTGTGAGCTAGTGGCACTGGAACTTGCCCATCTTTTTAACCACTGTATGTATCAAAAGTGTCAAATCCCAGGGGCCACAAAACCCAAATTGTGCTGCTATACAAAAAAGGCTCTCAGTGGAAACTTCAGAACTGGTGCCCAATTGCACTGTCAGATGTGATTACAAAATTCCTCAAATGAATTCTCATGGATAAACTGATGCATACTACCCTGCGGACCATCCATAAGGCCCAAAATAGGTTCATTAAGGGACGAACTATCTGTAAAAGTATCAAATTAGTTTAAAATGCCCTACAGGATGTGCACGGGATTGAAAATGGCTATCTCATGTTTTTGGACTTGAAGAAGGATTACAATCGAGTAGTGTGCCCTTTTCTGAGGGCAGCAATAAATTCCATCAGAATCCCCGCCACCTTTATTGACTGGATCAATATGATATATGCAGGCCTCACCAAAAAATCCATCTGGGCCAATGGCATAACAGAATCAATCTTGATTGTAGAGCCTTCACCAAGGCGATCCCATGTCCCTGATACTATTTAACTTTGCTGTGAACATCCTACTGGCAGCAGAAGTGAAGCTGCAGGGCATCTGCCACCCCATCCAGTACCCTATCAGAATGCAGGCATTTGCACATAATACTGCAGTGGGGATCAGTTCAGAAAGGGAGCTCCAAGGTGTCAATGAACTCCTCTCCCTGTATCAGCAGGCTTCAAATGCCAAAATTAATATTAATAAGATGGTAGTTGTTAAAATAGAGCAACCTCATTTTCCTCTGCCATTGGGTATAAATCCATAGTTCCCACACAAACATTCATATATCTGGGTATCCTCTTCACTGAATTGGGTCCAGCTGTTGAGGCAATAGAACAAGTGGTTCTTTCCAGTATGTCATCTTGGATGGCCTACTGGAAACATTCCTGCTTGAACCTCATAGGGAAGGTGCAAGTGCTAAATGTATTTATACTTTCAAAACTTTGGTATATGGCTTACATCCTACCACTGAGCCCAAGCTTGGAAGGGAAAATAAATTCATTCATTTGAACCTTCCTGTAGTTTAAGACACACATAGCACTGGTAAAACTAAACATCCTGTTCAAAGCCCAACTCAAAGGGGGTATGGGACTGCTGAATTTTGAGATAAACTCCCACCGGATATGGGCCAAAGCTTTTCTCCAGATAATGTAGTCATATATGCACTGCTCAGCGCTAGTGCGGGGGGTCAACTGGGCCCAAATCCAAGGGGCCTCAGAGGGAATATCATCATGATTCCTTAAAGAGTGGATGATAAATAACCCCCACCTACCATATAAGTGCCACTGACCCTAATATTGGAGCCTATGCAACAGGGCGGTGAGACTAGGTGGTTGCTCATTCCTATATGTGTTCTATACTGAGTATACAATATGACAAGATATTGAAGCCCAGAGGGCTGCAATGGCTGCAGCTATGACGTGGGAGGAACATAACTGTAATGCACCGGCTCCTTCCAATGAGCCACAAATGAGTTGGGCAACAGAATCCATGTTACAGACCATAGGGCTGACAGGGCTCCTGATACTACTCTCCTTGTGCGCGCTACAAGACTAAACAAGCACCCCCTGGAAGACAGTTGCAAGTATACTTAACCCCAGCAACATGCCTTGACTCCAAGACAAGGTATAAAGGGAGGCAATAGCTCTCCTAAGCTCACTCTCCAAGTCCAATTCTTGTTGATTCAAGCCAAACATGGCTGCAGTTAGGCAATATTTTTAAAATAAACTCAAAGTATAAATATATGAATTTTAAGTTCTTTTTTATTTAATATTGGCCAGGTCGATAGAAAACAGAACTGAGAAGCCTCCAACTCCCAGTTCCTTCCCTATATACACATGCTACAAGCTAATATAAAATATAACACAAGCTTATGGTGCTAATCTGACTGATGCTTGGTGTAAACCTTACAGCAGGATCGCGGAATCCTCACTCAATGGTTCTGTGCCAGTTCCAATCCTCAACAGTTCCGCACCAGTTCCATTTCAAATTCCAAACGAACTGCAAAACTTCCAAGCACCCATTCCATTCCATTCTTGATTTGAATCCAAATCAAATCTCGAAACTCCCCATTTTACTTGATTCTCATTTTTCCTCGACTTGGACGCCCATCTTGCTCCTTGGCCTCCTTCAAGCTCCTGCCCCTTAGGTATCCCTGCCAGGACCAACTCCCCCTCCTCCTCCATACATCCAGACACAGCCTGCCCTGTCTTACCAAAGATCAGGGCAATGTGATGCTGAAGATAGACCTCAACTGTCACAATAACCAGATAGGGAACAAATTTGCCAAGAAAGAGGTTCAAATCCTTTATAATAAATTGCCAATTTCTATTGAGGGACACCTCCTAAAAGCACCACTGAAACTTCCCTCTCACCCCCAAATCCTTAATGACTGGGCAGAGGAAGTCCACAACACCAACTATAACCTCAAGGAGTTGGTTATAGGCCTCAATAAAAACTGGTAACCTCCAACCAGTGCTCCACTACCTGGAGGATTTTACATAGATTAATAAGAACAGGTGAATACTGCAGCTTGGGTACCCCTACAAGGAATGCCCAGTATGCGCTAAATCTGAGTCAAATTGCCCACCATTACTTTGAATGCAGTATCTCTAAAACATATTAGTCAATTATGATACTAATGCTATTAGGCAAGCAACGGCTGCCAGATATACACCCCTCTCAGGACCTCTTCTTCACTATGATACTTATAAATCAGCTGATCCAACTTGGGATTTTCCTATAATATTATGTATATGGGTCATATGCTCAGCAATTGTGGCTAAAAAATTGATCCATGAGAGCCCTATTACATGGGGATGGTGTGGAAACAATCTGGATTTTCTCTAAACAGCTCAATTGGATCTCTAAATTTTTGTGAATAACACCTGGATGGTTTTGAGCCTCCTGACTGGCTTTTGCGCCAGGGTCACTCATCAAACATGACAAGTCCACATTTATACTGAAGATTAAATGGCACATAAGCCTGCTGTTTCTTGAACTGTGGCTAGCAATGGTAATTGCTGACCAGGATATTTGGTGATGCTACCTGACTAGGTACCTGTTCCAGGTTTTTTTATCTCACTGGCAAAAATCCCCATTTCCACCATCCCTCTTGCCTTTATTTAATACT
The DNA here is from genome assembly GCA_022478985.1 of Massospora cicadina. Taxonomy (NCBI): domain Eukaryota; kingdom Fungi; phylum Entomophthoromycota; class Entomophthoromycetes; order Entomophthorales; family Entomophthoraceae; genus Massospora; species Massospora cicadina. Next base: position 19,408 of record JAKSZP010012461.1, read on the forward strand.
TTAATTTCTTTAATAAAGGTATAGAATTGTAAAAAACTGGACCAATACTTACAAAAGTAAAATGGGACTTAAGTTGGAGCATCTTTTTTGAAAAAGATTATCCAAATTGGTCAAGTAGTTTTAAAGTTATGTGCAAACAAACAGAATATATATATATGTCAAATTGATAACCTTCTTTTTCAAAGTCGGTTAAAATATTATGAAAAGGGGTTTAAATATGGTCATAGCATAAATTAGTATTTTTGTGATAAGATAGCAGTACATATGGATTGTGCACCATACCTTGGTCCAACCATGCAAAGTGAAGTTAGATCATATAATCCTGGCCTATTAGAACATATATAGAGAGGTTTACCCCATGCTTGGTTTTGTCCTCCATTACTATATTTTCACTCCCTATTTTAAATTGGTGTGGTATATTTATCCCAAGGTTGACCCATCTCAAATAAATAAAATATGCAAAAGGTTATTTTGACAAAATAAGTTTAATTTTAAAAGCTTGGATCTTAAATCTACTTAAAAAAATTTCACTGATGTACTGACATACCGATTGACTGACTGACTTTTGAAACCTTTGAGTCTGATAAGGTCAATCTATTTGGGTGAGTGGGTGAGAATTGGCGAATCTTATCGAATCTGAAATCATCAAGCCTGATGGGGTCAATATATTTGGGTGAGTATCTCTCTCTTGCAAACCTCACTTTCAAATCAAAAGTGAACAGAACAAGTTTTGAGGGAGCATCTGACCGCCAGTGAACACTGCAACTATAGAGCATTGAACCATGGCCAAACTGCCTAGCATAAGAAAGTCAATCCGCCCATCTATGCAAAGCACATAGAAATGGATAGCTTGCTTGCGCAAATAAAACCTAATATGAAGTATGCTAAGATGGACGTGCCATCTGACAAACTTCCCGCTGGCCTAGGCCCCTGCACAACTAATAATTGGGAAGGCTTGAACAAACTGTGCACGCCAAATAACGATTTGGTGGCATGAATGATGAAGAAATGCACAAACGTGACAAAAGGTCATAGTAAAATCCTTGCAATGAGCGCGGATAATGGGACCAACTCCCCAGGATCAGTGTCCGCTGAGAACCAGATGAAAAGAACTACCACCGTGGAGTGATGCCTGACACCGAGAACAGTGGTGTCAGGGATATTCCCCACCAAACCTCAATCAGTTGAGGGGATTGGGGCCTCGCAGGTTAAAAAGATTTTTTAGAAAACCAAAAAAAACCTGGACGAACTATTGGTTGGATCTGAAATGGACTCAGATTTGACTAGTGAATATCTGCCACCCTGAATCAGTAGGGCAATGTCAGAAAAAGTTTTCTGTCAATACGGAGAAACTTACCAAGGACGCTTAGAGTATTTGCATGAAGGAGAAGTTGGGCACCAGTTCTGACAAAACCCAGTCAGGGGGAGAACAGTTCCTGAGCAAGATTGATCCAGCAACCTGGGCAAAGCATCAGGCATGATCCCTAATACACCATTGGGCGCAATCCCTGATGAATTTAAGTCAACAGCGGAGGCTAAATCAGCCCATAATTGATTGCCAAATCTAAATGGGCTATCAGGGAGAATCCCTGACAAGTTCAAGTTGACGGAGGGAGCTAGAACAGTACAAAATCAGTTGTTAAATCAGGATGAATCATTGGGGACCAACCCCAACAGAGGCGAATCTATATCAGGGACTGAATCTGAAGGATCAGACACCTGGGAAAAGTAGGCTAAAAAACTAAAAGTGTTACTGGAAGGGGCCAAAACCATGACAGCAATCAAGTCAGCGGCTAGGGCTCTGGTGAAAAGATACCCCAGTTCAGACAGACATGTTAGCACATTGTGGTGTGTCCACCAATGAAATTGAACAATGGGAGGCCCTCCAGTTCTCATACTCAACGGTGACTCAATGGGTATCCAAAAACATCAAACTGGCCATCATGGCTGTTTGGTGGGACCACAAGTTTTCCGCTGGGGTGGCCAAATGCTGGCTCAATACCCAAATCTCAATTGACATGGTGGTACTCTTCAAGGCGTTGTGGGTTTGGACTGAAGACACATTGGAATGGATGAAAATCCCTGTGGAGAACAAGGTAATCGAAGCCACAATTTGGGAAGACCTGAAATTAGTGGACACAAAAGCCTGGATGGATGCTGGCATCGACCTTTTGAATGCAATGGAATACAAAAAGGCTGTTATAACAGCGCGATTCACTCAAGCCATCAGAAGCTTAGGCCTCAACCCAATGGAATTAGCTGAATATGTGAAGTGATTCCCAAATGTCTTGACCACCCTTGAATGGGCCCAACACACCATTCCAGTAGACATGGCACTAGAATGTTATAATACCACATTCACCCCAGAGGAGGCGCTACCATGGATCACAGCCAGGTTTAAGGCCACTGAGGCATTACACTGGTCATAACCTGAATCCCACCAGCCACTGCATCAGACCTGATTTGTCATGGTCCCAAGACATTATAATAGGGACTGACCCCAAGGACAAGGCTGGGCGCCAGGAGGCCCAGAAGGTGATGTTACAGGGCCTCCCAGACCTGAAGCACACCCTAGACCAGTGCTGGGTATGGGCAAAATATGCCCAGGTTGGTCCTATTGGGGTACCAAGTGCCCAGCCCCTAACGTCAGGGCAGGCATTAAAACGAACTATCTACCAAATAAAGGTGGATGGTTCAATTCAGTTAGCTGAGGAACGGGGTTTTGAAGCCCATTCTATCTATGAAATAACGCGCTCAGGTCAAATCCAACTTCAATTGATCACTCGAGTGAAGTCAGTTTTGGCCTATTCAACTAATTCAGATGGCAGTATTGCCCTATTGGTGAGTTGGTGCTTGGGCCCACTGCAGCATAACCCCTATTCCCCCATCTGAGCTTAAATATGTTTTCCCTGACCAACATTCCTTGTTGGTCAATTTCCCAAATAAACCTCTTCCCCATTTACATTATTTTAAATTTTATGATATTCCAAATGCTCCTGTGTGCAAACCTCTTTGAGGAGGTCTCATGCTCCATTACCCTTGCCATTGCAAGTACCTTGCAACTCTCCCCTCATGCACCATTTGTTCACCCAGGTTCCCTCCAACCTGAGTCGCTTGGCCCCTTTTGATATGTGCACCGCGTTGCTTTTACTGGGGTTTTTATTATAAAATTCGCATTATTATGCCCAAGTTGTTATTGATCCAGCACCCTCTGCTAGGCTCTGATCACTTTAGCACTAATGGCTAGTTTCCTGGCATGGGCCTGGTGCACCACGCACTGCCACGTTAGGAACAGGAGAATTATAGACACTCTCCTTACATTAGTTGACCAACCTCTTTTTTTTATGTGCATGAACTTTTTCTGTGTGGACCTTTTCCAAAGTGGAAACAGTGGGCACCAGCTGTGGTCTTCGGCTATCATTAGCTGTACCGCTGTTTCCTCTTTTGCCCAAAGGTTGGAGCAACTTGGCGTTATTATGGTTGCCTCCAACTGGAAAGTATCTACCCTTTGTGTTTGTACCTGGTGGATTTGGATGCTTCAATGTCCGAAAGTTGTGATTCCCTGACTTTCCACCAAATTAGTCACTTTTAATTTAAATAAACAAATTTTACATTTCCCACACTTTCAGATGATGCTGGAAGAATTGGCACAGATGGCCTGGGGGTGTTGGCCTTGGATAACGTCAGGCATTCCGTTGCTGTTCAAAGGATAGGGTCATTCACATCAGAAAACGCGTTTTATAATGAAAGCCTGGTCTCTACCTCTGAACCATTTATTAGTTCATATGGCCTGAATGAGGACCCTATTCCAGTATATCAGATTACCCCTAAGAACCCACGGTTGACCTCTACCATGATCTGGTGCACTCAGGAAGTGGAGAAGGAACTTCATTTAAAATATGATAAGGTATATGCACCTGCAGAAGGCATGATGGGGTATGTGGTCTCAGTATTAAGAGTAGACAACTATCCCTCCCCCTTTTTTATGCCAAAACATACCCTGATGGCTTGCTTGAGCCAGAGGAAGAAATTTTTGGTGAGGTGTTGTCATTGTCTACCATAAATAAAGATCATTCTGGGTATTTTCTACTTACTGCTACCCTCTCCTCTCCTGTAGGGAATCTCACCACTACTATTTTGGTGGATACTGGTGCCTTTGGAAACTTTATGGACCAGTACTTAGCTGAATACCTTGACTGAGTTAAATGCCAGGTGATATGGTTAGGGGAGGGACATCCCAAGGTATTCCCACTCTGAAGATCATTAGGACAGTGGACTATCAGGTTGGAAAGTACCACTTGTCTGATCACTTCAGTGCAATCAAAACCTCCTGTTCCCTATCATTTTGGGTGTGGAGTGTGTAATGGTCAAGGCGTTGCCTGACCATCACATTGCCCTAGTCTTCCCTAGGGCAATAGTCGAGGCCAGGGGAGAGGGGCTCAACCACACTGATTTTTGTAAATGGCAATCTGACAAATCAGATGCCTCAAAATCGGAATTAGAAATAAATTGTAAGGCTGATGGGGAAGGGAAGCCTCAAAAATGGCGCTCTGGCCAACCAGATGCTGCTAAACACAATATTCTCAAATGTGGCGATGAGGGATTAGACCCTCAGACATAAATTTCTGGCCAGCCAGTTACAGCTGAGCTCGATGCCCAAAAAAGTGTATTGACAAGGATGAAAATCCTTGTAAATAGCGCTCTGGCCAACCAGATGCCACCAAATTGAATTATACTAAATGTGGCAATGAGGGAGTGGACCAGACCCAGATTTCCAGCCAATCAGGTGTGGCTAAACCCAGCGTTCATGGGAGTATCAACAAGGATGAAAATCCTTGTGAACGGCGCTCTGGCCAACCAGATGTCACCAGATGAAATATTACCAAAAGAGGCAGCAAATTAATATCAAGGAATACAGGCGAAGAGAATGGCCTGGGCTTTGAGAGTAATTCAAAGCCAAATAATAGATGCAGAAAAGTTTCTGCAACCCCAAGGGTACCCAGCCCGAGTTTGAGAATGGGCCTCGATGCCAGAATGAGGGTCTAGATTCTCAAATAGGGCCTGCTGTTGGGAAGATGCCCGCAGACTCTGCAGGGAACAGGACCCGCTCTTCCCCACTAAGCTCAGTATAAATCTGAGCAGGCGAAACTGCTTTACACAGTTTTGTCTTCTATAACTTAAATAAAAACCTAAAAAATTTGCAAATTAGTTTTTTAATTTTCAAATCAGTTTAATTAGGGCAACTCAGAAACCACATATGGACAGCAGCTCAGACTTTGACAAGGCCATCCAGTCCTTGTATGCCCTCTCAGGGGGTCAGGCCCTCCTTCTGAGCGCCAGCATAATCTTGACTGTAGCCCAAACTTTCTTAGTAAAGTGGTTTCCACACAGTCAGATTAGGGACATTTCCACAACAGGGATATCCTGCCTGTGGGCACTCACCTGGGCACTCTTGCCTAACTGCTTTGTGGCAGTTTTCAGAGACCCTGTCCATCACAGAGTGGTGGCGAAAGTTTGATGTTAGAACTAACCTGAAGGAGAATACCCTGTCCCTCACCATGAAGAATGGTTGCACATTCATTGTGCCTTTGTCAGAAGAGAATGCTCAGGGCAAATTGCCCCACTGGCCCCGCCGTCTCCCTTGTTGCCTTGCCTCAATGCAGAAGCCCTCAGTGGAAGTTTCTATACTTCTTACTTGGAGGCTTTGGAATCCTCTTTTGATGCAGCATCTGCCAACGCACTCCCTGAGCACTCTGAGTTTGATTGTGACTTCAAGCTCACGGTGGATCTGGTGTGTATCTCTTCCCCTATTAACCCATTAACTGTCCAGGAGAAAGAGGCATTGGATTTTTGGGTGAAGGAACAGTTGGCCAAAGGTGCGATTTTTCAGCGTACCTCCCCTGTATGCCCCCCCTACTCTTTGTGGAGAAGTCTGATTGTACTTTACACCCCTGTAAGTCTTGGGGACCAGCCCTTGAAGCTGGATAGGACTCAGCACCCTTTCCTGTCAAAGAGGGAGCCCAAGGTTCCTGTGGACTCTCTGTCACAGTTGGGTGACCTAGCCCAAATGATAGATGAGCGCTCAGTGACAGCTTTTCTCCCCAAAGCTGCCCCATTCCCTCCTCTTCAATCCTGGTAGGATTGATAGAGGGGGCCTGCAGGGAGGTGGTGCATGTTAGGGGGCTTGGGGGGGGGGGGGGGGGGTCCGGAGGCCACCCACTTCCCAGGCCAGCCATGGAAAAAACTGGGAAAAGTGCAAGTTCCAGTGTCAGAGGCCGGCCAGTAAATTCTGGACTAGAGGGGCTGGTTAGGGTCAGTCAGGTTCAGGGGCCAGATCAGAATATGGATCAGATCAAAAACCCAGGTGCAAATGGCTCAGATCATTGAGTCCAATGTTCTGAGGCAGTTCTGGGAGGTTTGGATTGTTTGAGCAGGCTGATTGTGGGATCAGCCCAAATCACAACAAACCTGATCCATCAACCCCTGCTTTCCAAAATGAATCCAGAATGCCCAAGCTGTGAAAATTGGCTAAGTCAATTCATCAAAACCTGGATCGGCAGCATCAATTTTTGGCTTGGTTGCAAGAAATTGGAAAACTTGCAAAAATTTTCTAAGTTTCTGCCAAATTGGGGGTCGCCTTTCACCCCCCCAAGCCAGCCAAACAAATGCCCTCCCCATTCCCCAAACAACTAATCCCCCTGATCCTCCTTATGCCTATTGAACCATTTAAAAGGCAACTGACCCCACTGAGTCCATTGTCAGTTCATTCTTTTTAGCTTTTTTGAAAATAAAATCTGTGCATCCGCCCCATTTGCCACGGACCCCACCCCTTGTCAACACAGATTTAAATTATCATTCCATTGTTTAATCTGATGAGACATTCCATTGCCCAGATCCTCTTCCTGATATTCAAGGACTGGATTAGCCAGTTGCTCGATCCCACCACATGGCAGCAGATCGCTGATGTGATCATCTGGCCTACCCCCAAAGGTGAGCCCACTGTTCCATTTGTTCCGTTGCATCCATTAAACAGAGACCATTCCGTTTATTTGGATGACAAGTCTGCCAAGTTTGCTCCCCAGAGAGAGAAATCTCAAGGCTCCCCTGGCCCACCGCATGTGGGTTTGGCTTCATTTGCTGCCCCCGCCGCTGTGGGTCCAGCTCACCAGCAGGACTCTGAGGGTCCCTGTTTGGGGAAGCTCAGTTCCAGTCCCTCCTATGGGGTTTTCCTTACTTCCACCCACATTTCCAACAACAGGGTGGTCCCCATACCGCCTCCCATGGGTGCGCAAGCCTCTCCCTCAGGTTCTGAAGGCCAGCAACCACGCTCCCTGGAGGAGTCGTCATCCTCCCTGCCTCCCCCGCCTCTGGGGGTTGCCCCCACAAGACTCGTGGTTGCCCCCAATGCAACCATCTGGTTTGCCTTGTGGGCCTTTGGTACGTTATTGAATGTTTGCTTCCCTCACGTGACCCAAAGATCCCCACTTCTCTTAGTCACTTGGACCGCTATGCCTCTGGCATTCTGGGCCCTCCATTGGGTGCTCGCGCACCCTGACTGGGAGCCCAGTCTAGTTCTCCTTAGCCACATCCGTGACAGCCCCTGCATAGATTATGGTAACCTCAATAATGTTACTGTACCAGACCTCCATCCCATCCCTTTGGATTCACAGATTGCACACTATGTGGAGAAGGCGAAAAACTTCCCCAATCTGGATTTCCTCATTGCGTTCAATCAGATATGTATTAAAAAAGGGACAAGAGTTGTTGACCACTTTCTGTACCAGAAAAGGGATCTTTCAGTTTCAGGTCATGCCATTTGGGCTTAAGAATGCCCCTGCTATTTTTCAATGCCGCATTGATGCAGCATTGGGGGACCTGTTAGGGGTATGCGCGGTTGCCTACATGGATGATATCATGGTGTTTTCCCCGGATCAGGAGTCCCATGCAGTCCACCTACGCCAAATGGTGGAGAGGTTAAAGGATCCAGCCTTATGCTGAAGATTAGCAGGTGTAAATTTTTCAAGTCTTAGGTCACGTTTCTGGGCAACGTCATGTTTGACCAGGGACACATGATAACTCCAGACAAGGAGAAGGCAATTTGTGAGTGGCCTACCCCCACCTCCGTCAAGTTATTAAGGAGCTTTTTGGGGACGTGTACGTTCCTCAAGAATTTCACTCCCAATCTGTCTGAGGTGGCGGCTCCCTTATACAAGGCTAGCGGTGCCAAGGTGCTTCAGTGGTCCCCCATTTTGGAGGATGCTTTCCAAACAATGAAGTGCACCCTGTTGTCCACAAATGTTCTTCGCCATGCCGACCCTTCAAAGGAGTTCATTGTGTTGACTGATGCCTCCAACTTCGCCATAGCAGCTGCCTTGTTACAAGTAGGCAAAGATGGGATAGAGCATCCTGTGGGATATTTTTTTAGGAAAATGTCTTTGCCAGAGTTGAATTACGCCATTTATGATAAGGAGTTATTGGCAGTGGTGGAGGCGCTGACTTATTGGCGTCACCACTTGCATGGCTCATCCCAACCTTTCTGGGTACGTACAGACCACCATGCCTTGCTGTACTACCGCGCTCCTCATGTCTTAACCCCACGGCAGACCCATTGGCATGAGACCCTTGCCCAATTCGCATTCACATATGAGTTCACCAAGGGCAAGGATAATGGTTTGGCGGATGCTTTGAGCCGCAACCCTGCTTTAGTGCCCAATCCCAAGGAGGTAGAAGTTCACAACACCCAGGTGATGATTCCTCCAAGTAAACTTCTGCCTCAACGACCCTCTCCCTGGCCAACGGGCCAGCGCTTGCACCTCTGGAAAACATGGAGGAATATAGTATGTTCAGGAAGGTAGTCCTTTCTCAGCTGCTGGCAGCGGAATATACTATGTTACTTGCAAAGTGCGAGTTGAATCAAGAGGATCTCTCCAGGGGCTATCACATGAAGGATGAGATGGTGTGGTTCCAGGGGCGCCTATGGGTTCCTGCTGGACCACTTCGCCTGGAAATCATCTGGGACCATCATGATGGACTTACCATTGGTCATCCTGGTAAAGCAAAGACATTAGAGTTAATCCAGCGCACATACAATTGGAAGGGCTTGCCTGCTCAGGTGGGGCGGTACTGTAAGGAATGTTTAGTCTGCAACCAAATGAAGCCAAATCGTCAACCTTTAGCGGGGTTGTTGGTACCTGTCCAGAAAGCTGAAGGGCCCTGGACTTCCCTATCAGTGGATTTTATTGTAGAACTACCTGTCTCAGATGGTTACGATGCCATCATGGTGGTGGTGGACCATTTTACAAAGTTCGCCCACTTCATTCCATGCAGAACTACAATAACCGCGGCTGAGATGGCCAGGCTTTTCGTCATGCATGTGTTTGCGCTCCATGGAGTTCCCCAAGAGATTATCAGTGACTGGGGACCCCAGTTTACCTCTGTCTTTTGGGAAGAGTTGTGTAAGACTCTCCAGATTTGCCCTTGCCATTTGACTGCCTATCACCCACAATCAGATGGGCAGACTGAACGAGTGAACCAGTGCTTGGAGCAGTTCCTGCGGTGTTACACCGCCGCAGATCATTCAGATTGGGCTTCTCACCTTCCAATGGCCCAGTTTAGCTACAATAATACCTTGCACTCCTCAATCAGTTGTTCCCCATTTTTCGCCAGCCATGGCTTTAACCCCGCCTTTAACATGGAGCCCAGCTGTGGGTCTAAGGTTGAAGCGGTGGTGGACTTTGCCAAGACAATCAAGAAGGTCCACCAGGGGGTTTCCACAAGCTTGGAGGCGGCAATGCAGGTGTATAAGGAGAACGCTGATGGGAAGCGCCGAGTGGGTCCTGCATACAAGGAAGGGGATCTCGTGATGCTTGATGCTCATAACATCCCTATCAAGCAGCCATGCAAGAAGCTAGGACCTAAGAGGATTGGCCCTTACCGCGTTGTTAGAAAGGTGGGCCATGCCTCATACCAGCTGGATCTTCCCCCTTCATTTCAGATCTTCTCAGTGTTTCATGAGAGCAAACTCACGTTGTTTGAGGGCCCCCCACCAGAGACTCCCAAGGCCTATCTCGTGGATGGGGCGCCTGAGTGGGAGGTGGAAGAGATAGTTGCCTCCCGCCGCGTTAAAAGAAGACTGGAGTACCTGGTATCCTGGAAGGGCTTTGACGCTGCAGAGAACAGTTGGGTTCCAGCGCGCACTGTGTGCATGCCCAAGATCTGATTGAAGCCTTCCATGAGCGTTTCCCCCAGGCTGCTGGATCTCAACCCAAACTGACCATTGCTGCCATGAAGTTGGCCCCTGCCCACAAGAACTTTTCCCTTGAGCAAGCCCCAGAGGGGGGTTGAGCCCCGTTGGGAGGAGAGGGTAATGTCATGGTCCCAAGACATCATAATAGGGACTGACCCCAAGGACAAGGCTGGGTGCCAGGAGGCCCAGAAGGTGAAATTACAGGGCCTCCCAGACCTGAAGCACACCTTAGACCAGTGCTGGGTATGGGCAAAATATGCCCAGGTTGGTCCTAGTGGGGTGCCAAGTGCCCAGCCTTTGATGTCAGGGCAGGCGTTAAAATGAACTATCTACCAAATAAAGGTGGATGGTTCAATTTGGTTAGTCAAGGAATGGGGTTTTGAAACCTGTTCCATCTATGAAATAACGCGCTCAGGTCAAATCCAACTTCAATTGATCACTCAAGTGAAGTCAGTTTTGGCCTATTCAACTAATTCAGATGGCAGTATTGCCCTATTGGTGAGTTGGTGCTTGGGCCCACTGTGGCATAACCCCAATTCCCCCATCTGAGCTTAAATACATTTTCCCCAACCAACATTCCTTGTTGGTTGACTTTCCAAATAAACATTTTCCCCATTTACATTATTTTAATTTTATGATATTCCAAATGCTCCTGTGTGCAAACCTCTTTGAGGAGGTCTCGTGCTCCATTACCCTTGCCATTGCAAGTACCTTGCAACTCTCCCCTCGTGCACCATTTTTTCACCCAGATTCCCTCCAACCTGGGTCGCTTGGCCCCTTTCAATATGTGCACCGCGTTGCTTTTACTGGGGTTTTTATTATAAAATTCGCATTATTATTCCTAAGTTGTTATTAATCCAGCACCCTCTGCTAGGCTCTAATCACTTTAGCACTAATGGCTAGTTTTCTGGCATTGGCCTGGTGCACCGCGCACTGCCACGCAGGGAACAGGAGAGTTATAGACACTCTCCTTACATGATGAAACCCTTTGAGGCTGGCCTTTCCCTATCAAAAGTGAAAAATATGGTGCGATGTTGCAACAATTGCTAAAGCTGCAGACTGGGATGCAGCGGGATTCACCCCATAGTTAGCTCAACTGTGGATGAAGCACAAGATCTCCCCACAGGCAGCAACGGCGATAAAAGGGGTCACAACCTTGGACCTGGGCCAATAATGGCTCAAAGCAGGGATCTGCATCAAAACCATCCAGGATTAGAAACAATCCTTCCTAGAACTGACGCTAGCTTCCCTGCATGCCACTGAAGGTTTCACCCCCTCTGAAGCATTCCAATGGAGCGAGTTGGGAGATCCAGCTGCCATGGCACAGATACTTACATATGGGGGCTGGAATAGTGTTACATTAAGAGACTGATGCCAGCATAGTTCAGTTACGCTGGAGGTCCTTCAAAAATACTACACCCAACGTGTGTCCCAGAAACCACCCTCAAGTGTTATTGACTGGGTTTCTCACTAATGGAGGCCCTCTGTTGGAAAAGCCTCAATATTGGAGAACAAATGGCTAATAGCATCAATTGCTGAGGGATCAGTATCCATCAAATTGAAGCGTTTCTTAATTGGGGATTCAGCCTCGATGAATTGGTAAGCTGGATTTTAAAGGGGAAGACACCAGCCAATGTGCCCAAACCAAGCGCAAAAACCAAGTCCTACAGCGCAGTGGCAGCGCATACTGATGACAACACTTGGAATGGAGCGGGGAGCCACATTGAATATTCCACCAGTTAATCAGCAGAGGCTTTATGGACTGCCAAGTGCTAAAATCTTACCTAAAGGATGCTATCTGAATCCACCTGCAGCTAGTGGAGGAGGAATAGTCTGACCTGATAATGTTGATTTATCAGGAGCTTAACTAAGTCCTAGAGGGAGGGGACTTTGATCATCACTGGGTACCCAAATGGGGATATATTGATATAGTGATCCCAGGAAAATTGGACTGCAAAAAACTCCTCAATGTTGGGATTAAATACAAGGGTATTTATCTACAAATGGAGCTGACCAGATACGCCAGCCAAACAGAAAGGTGGGTAGCTTTTCAAAACCTCCCAACCAATCACAAAAGGGAGTGGGTGCACAAGGTGATCCAGACTAGATTATTGTACCATGGGGATGTACAAGAATTTTGGCAAGCTGGCAGTGATTACATCACAAAATGCCTCTGCCCCCCGGACAGTGAAAGCGCTCTATGGACTGGCACCCTGAATGAAGCTGAACAAAATAACCCTGCCTTGATTCATTTGCCTGCCTGGCCTAAACAGGGTAATGTACATTGAACAAGAAGACACCAAACAATTGTGCCAGTTCTGTTACCAGACTGGCCACACAATGGCTCAATGCCATCACCACAAAGGTAAAACAACTCAGAAGTACAAATATGACCCCATCAGTGGGGTCACCAAAGTCTGAACCAAGACTTTCTTTACCCAAAAGCCAGTGAATGGATCCTGTGCAACCTATCGGAGGTCACAGACATGAAATGCCAACAGCATGAGTTGGACCTGGCACATAGGGAAGCATGGTAATGAGAAGTGACCAAGCAACCTTAAGCAAATGATGAGCCATTCATAAATCCAAACCCTGAATTGTGCATAATGGACAAAGGAATGGGTCCTGAGCCAATGGCGCCACACCCATCCCAAGCGGAATGGATGATCTGCAAGGAGGAAAGATGGCAAAAGGTGAATCCAAAGAAATCCCCCAAGAAGGGATGGATGCAGGAAGCCAATAAATCAAAATTAAGTCCAATAAGCCAAAAGAAAATGCAAAATCAAATTAGAAATCATTGGAAATCATCGGCAAAGCAACCTGAGGAAGATGGCAAAAAACTAGTTGATGTGACAAAATTGGCAAAGTTGGCCAGATGATCACCAACTAAAAAATAAAATGCAACTGACAAATTGAATAAAGGAGTGAGAATTCAAATGATGGAGGAGGGGGAATCTGCCACTCCACCAGTAGAGGACAAGGAATACCTGAAGCTGATTATAAAACCATCCCCATTATCCATTGATATGGAGATGGGGATGGTGACTGAATTTCCAGTGCACAGGATGCCTGGTAACATAATCCAAATCCTAACCAACCAGCCCCAAAAGCTGAGCAATAACCCCCGCCCACCCTCAACGCCATATTCTGCCAACAAACAAACCTCATTACGGGACTCAATCCATAACCCAGATAATGCTAATCCTCATACCCGTGGGTCAGGCAGCTGGAAATGAGGATAGCAACCACAAATGCTTGGGGGATGGTGCGCATACAAATGAGGAGGAGGAAAATGCACCACTTAAAAACTAATAATAGTATCAACCTAATTTTAATTTCAGAAATGCAATCCAGTAACCAAAAAGAAATGGTACTGAGCTCAAACCATGATGTGACAAACCACCTGTGGTCCCACCAGATAGGCTACCAAGCCCTCTGGACAGATCATGTGGAGATAGTTGCAATGAACAAGAAAATAGACCTGGATTTCATGGAGGAAACTCACGCTGGAAGGATCCTAATAGTGACAGCTACAAACAGGGAAACCAGCAAGAGCCTTTGAATGGTGGCAGTTACGCTCTGCTGAAGCCCTGTGAAAACCATATCTTCTGGGAATTTTTATTGAAAGTACCATCTGAAGTGATGACAGTAATAGCAGAAGACCTGAGCTGTTGGACAAATGCGAGTCAGGATACATTCCCAACTAACAAATGTCCCAACAGAAAGGCCGATGAGATGCTAGAATACCTAGTCAAATCAGGAATGTGCTTAATGATTGACAAAGAGGACAATGGCCTGGCCAACTTAATGCAATGGTCATATGACTCCACCAGATCCCCACAGTCCAATTTGCACCTATATTAAATCCTAGTGTTGTCAGATCTCAAGCTGCTGACATCAAATAGTGAGGTCAGTATAAATGCCAAAAGTGACCACATGGTCATCCGCATGGATATTAATCTCAATGAACCCCTGAGGCATTGTGAATGGCAGTTGGCACTGGCCACACTAAGGAATGGGTAATGGTGCTGAATGATCAATGAGGGACTGGACCAACTGGCCGCATATCTGGACAGCCACCTGGAGTTGGACCTGCAAGAATGATGGACTCAGATCAAAGCAAAAATTAAGCATGATAGCATAAAGTTTGAAAAAGCAACCACCTATAAGAAATGTGCTGCCACAAAACAGCTGAAGTCTAAGTTAGAAAGGCTGAGGCTCACCCAGTGGGACAGCGAAGACTTGTGGAGTGAGTACCAAATAACGCACAAAAAGTATTGGGCCCTAATGATGAAGCAATACTTGGAGCGATAGACCAATGTGACATACCAATATCAGAGCTTAATGGGGATGATGACCAAAGAGGGCCTGGTGCACCTCAAGGAAATCCAAACCAAGGCTAGGATAAGGGAAGTAGAGACATAGGAAGGGGAAGTATCAGCTGACCCAGAGACGATCAAGTGCAAAATCAAAAAAATTCTATGGCAAACTTTTCTGACAATGAGAAACAAGTGAATTGGCAATGAATACCCTAATCAACCTGGCCAAGCTGGCACTGGGGGGCTGTACGCTGGAAGATGTTGCCAAACTATCCGCCAAAATTTCTACCAAAGAAATTAAGTGGGTGCTTAAGGAGTCACCAAGAATGAAAGCACCAGGCCCCAACAATATGTGTGCATAAATATATAGCACATTCCACAACCAAATCACACCAGAGCTTAAAGCCCTCTTTAACCGCTGTTTGCAAAATGGGCAACAAATTCTGGGGGCCAGGAGACCCAAATCATACTCTTGTACAAAAAGGGGCTCCAATGGCAACTTTGGAACTGGCGCCCAATAGCACTATTAAATACTGACTATAAGCTGCTAACACGCATACTATCAAATCAGCTGATGGCGATGGCACCGCGCATGCTCCACAAGGCCCAGAACGGATTCATCAAGGGATGAAGTATTTGGGACAGCATTGGGGCTGTCCAAAATGTATTCCAAAATGCGCAGGGAACCAAACAGGGGTACCTTATGTTCCTTGACATAGAAAGGGCATATGATCAAGTGGTGTGGTCATTCCTACATGAGGCACTAAAGGCGATTGGCATCCCTGACACCTTCTGAGCATGGATAAGAACCTTGTACTCGGGCCTGGTAACTAAGGTGATAATTGCAGATGACATAACTAATGATATCCCAGTTGGGCAGGGGCTCCAACAAGGCAACCTGATGTCACCAATACTGTTTAATTTTGCAGCCAACATTTTGTTGGTGGCAGCGGACACAAAACTCTGGGGCCTAGACCACCCAAACCAAACACCACTTAAAATGCTAGCATTCACCAATGATACAGTAGTAGGCATAAGCTCACTGACCAACCTCCAGGTCACTGAAGAACTTCTAGACCTATACCAGTTAGCCTCAAATGTGAAAGTCAACTTAGCAAAAACCTCAGTAATGAGAATCAACATCCTGAACTTCAGCCCACTATCTGATACAATGCTGATCATGAACTCCCAGATGATCTGATATCTCAGGATACTCTTTAATGAAAGGGACCCATGGTACTAGAAACTGAACAAGAGGTATTGTCAAGCTTATCAACCCATATGGCATGCTGGAAGAGTGCCAGACTATGCCTCAAAAAGAAAGTGCAGGCAATCAATATCTTCATTCTATTCAAGTTGTGGTATGTCACCCATGTGCTGCCAATGATCCCAAACCTGAAGAAGAAAATCAGGACAATGATCCATACCTTTCTGTGGTTCAAGGCAAAGGTTGTACCAATATCACTGGAAACCCTATCAAAAAGAAAGAGCAAAGGAGGTATGGGCCTCATGGACTTTGAAGCCCACGCTCAGCAGATCTGGGCAAAATTATTTCTTAAACTAATACAAACACATATGCGCTGCCTGACCTTAGCATGGGGTATGAACTGGGTGAGAGCCCAAGGCCTCCAAGAGCCAGTCTCTCCTCATTCAATATGTGAATGGATGGTGGAACACCTGTGAATACCCTTTTGAAAGGGTACTCCATATTACTGATGACTATGCAATCAGGTGGTGTACCAGGGCAGATGGACATTCGAGTGGTTGTATTAGGATACCAAACAAATCCACAGGGATTTTGAGGGCCATAATTCCACAATAATTTCTGCAATGAGCTGGGAGGAGTAAAACTGAATAGCTGATGAATATGCCAACAAATTGATCAAAATAAAGTACAAATCAACACTAATCAAGTACAGGGATCTGCTCCTAAAACCTGGGTGCAACCTGCCCATTCATCCCAGAATCCTAAATAACTGGGCCACCAAAGGCCACAATACCAACTACCCAGAAAAGGAGTTAGTTTTGGGGCTGAACTCTCACTTGGTAACAGCCAAGCAGAGATTGGCAACCTGGTGGATCATAAATTGCACATTCAAAATGGGCAAACACAGTGGGCTGGATTACCTGCACAAGGAGTGTCCTGTATGCACTAAACTGGAAGCAGATATCACTCACTGATATTATGAATGTGCCATGTTCAAAAAATACTGGTCCACAATGCAACACATCCTATCAGGTGAACAATTGTGACAGAATTACACCCATCGCAGGATCTGTTTTTTACAAAAACCTTGAGAATGGCTCCAATCCAACTATGAGCCTTCATCTACCATTATTGTGTATGGTTAATTCATTCAGCTCTCATTGCCAAGAGTTTGAGCAATGAGCGCCACCATCACAAGAGTTTGGTGATAAAGACCATTCGGATTATATCCAATCAGCTCTGATGTATCTCCAAATTCTTGCACCTAATCCCTGGGTGTTATAAAGCTGCATGATTGGCTTTTCCTGCTAGATCTCTAGCAGCCCAATCTCCTGGTCCTTTACCCTTGGCTGAATCGCTGGTATTCTTCCCTTCCCTCTTACTTTCCCTAAAATTTATTTTTTAAATAAAATATGGAGTTTTACTGAAAAAATCTATTTGGGTGAGTGGGTGAGAATTGCCAAATATTATCTAATAATTCATTAAATTGCTCACCTGAAACTCAACAAAAATCAGTATTAGAGTTTAAGCAGATTGAGTAGTTAGGATAATCAGCTCACCAGCCACGAGGGCAACAGCAGAGCTGTTATTCTGAGTGGCTCAAGAGTAGTGCTGGCACAGCCTTTAGCTACAATGTGAGCTTATTATCTGATAAACTAAATACTGTAGCGAAGCACGGGTATCTGGATGTTAGGTTTATATTTTAAACCTGCCTAATTTGGTTCACCTAATTAATAAAATGCTTTTGGCAAGTTAAGTAGAAGTTGATTTAGTAGTTTGGAAGATATGTCACATACTCAATGATTTTAAGTATAAAGAGATGTTTCGGGTAGCAGTTTGGTATTATTTGATTGATTCGATAGGTTTATTTTGTTTGGCTGAGTGGTTAATGGCTTTTGGTCGAATTGATAGGACATAGTTTAGTTTTGAGGGGTGATTAGTTATTGGTTGTTTTGATAAGTTCAGTCATGTTTACCTGAATGGTTGGTAGATTTTGGTTGAATCGATTGAGCAATTAGATTTGGCTGAGTGGTTTTGTTTATCTATAATATAAAATCTAAATTAATAGATTGAAAATCTGAAATTTTAGACACCGTAGCAAAGCACGGGTAAATCGGCTAGTAGAATTTAAAATTTAATCAGAGATGATTCCAGTATAAAAGCAACACAGGTTATATAATCGATGATAAAGTTGAGTATAACGATATATCTATCTTTTTTTTAGTACTAGATGGTCCTACGACATATCTATCTTGTTGAAGCTAAAGAAACAAAGTAAGTTATAGCTAAGCAAAGGGTATTTTTTGATGAAATAAATTGTTCCAACCTTTGCTTAAAGGTCAAAAAATAAGAAAGGCTTTTGCGTTTTCTGATGATTTTGTAATCTTCTCACTGAGTTTTATGTCTCACTTTAAACGTTATAAAATTCTATACTAATATCCTGTTTAGGTTCGGAAACAGCTATTCAAAGTCTAAAATAAATTTCGTATAAAGTGGCCGCATTGAAAGTTTGTCTTTAGTTTAAGCCATAACTATCTGCTAACGTTTATTGCTTGGCCTTTACATATTTATATCTTTTGAGTTTAACCGAAAGGTTTTTACTTTAAATTTTCTGAATTTTCGCATTTATTTTTATAAAAATTACTTTGATGCATTTATTGCTAACTTTTTAACGGTGAAAGCTAAAGCTATACTTTAGACCATCTTGCTTAAAAACTTTAATATGCTATATACAAATAACGTAATTGCTTATAAACTTTTTATTTTACAAGCCCTAAAAAATGAATCTCAAAGAAAGACTTTAAGTTTAGGCAGTTGCTGCTACGTAGCTAAATTCTATACAGTCAGTAGTTTTTAGGAATAAAATGTCTAAGGTCTTAAATGTGCGGTAATTTATAAATTATAGGCTTATTAAGCACTACATTCTAACACCCATGTTTGAGTAATTATGTTTGCTATTGCTTGATGTATGTTAATGAGAATTTTATATTAAGTGTGAAGCCTATTAGTTTGAAATCCTAACGCTTCTTCAAGTGGTTTCTGATTTTTTTTAAAGCATTAGCTTTGTTTTTCTGGAAAAATGCTTTGTTTGTATTTTAATTAGTTTTTTTGAAATATTTTTCGGTTAAAGGCATGAGTACGATGTGTTGGCCTGCACAGAAGTCAAGCTTCATGATTATATTCAAAATTTATACAAGGTTTTTGGGATTATCCTTGCATAAAATTTATAAAAAACTGGCATCTGCTTGTTATAACGAGTTATACTTTATATAAATATTGAGTATATTAACATGTATATTAAGTTTGGATTTATTTTAATACAAGGTCAAAATACCTTTTTGTTTTTTGTATCTAATGTATTTGTGACATGAGAATAACTATAATTGTTAAAATAAAAATAGTAAATATGTATATAGAATTTGTGAATGCATCAATACTTTAGTATATTTAAATGTTTGATATTATGATAAAATTGGTATTTTTGTAAAGCAGTTGTAACTTTAGGATGTCATCAGATTATTTTATCAGTAAATAATTTGATAGTATGACTTTTACTATTTAGATTTACCCTACATCTAAACTAGCTATCACATTCTAGAGTTTACCAGAATAAGCCTTAACTTTTAAACAAAAGGTGAGAGAAGCGGTGTAGCTTTTTATTTACTTTATATAGTACTTCGGTGTGTCATTTTGAAATATCTATTTATATATGCTTAGAAATCATTATAAACAAATCATTATAAGTCATATTAGATACCTGAAAATTACTATGAAGCAGGAAAATAGGGATTTATTACAAATTAAAAAGGTGGATATCTGCTTTCTATATATATACAATAAAGCATCTCAAATTATAGCTCTAAACATTACTATAATTTATTTGTTAAAGGGTAACATTTAAATTATGATATAATAATGTTCTATAAAAAAGTAATATAAATCTTAATATGAGTTGTATTGCAGAATCATACTCTGAATTTCATAATAGCATGAACAAAAGAAAAGCAATTTATGTGATACTACAAAGTTATTAAAAGTATATCTAAGGTATCATGCAGGACCTTAAATAAATTGGTAAACCTGCTAGTAATAGTCAAAGCTAACTTTCAAATTTGGCTTTTCCCATACTACAGAGATCAAAGAATACTAGAGATACAGTAATTTGTGTAGCTTTGTAAAAGGAAAAGCGCATGGTAACAAGAAAGTACAGACATATAGATGCCCATAATCAAACTGTAACAGCTAGCAGACAATTAAAATTTAATTATGGCAACCTTATGGATAAAGAGCTGTAAAGAAAAACTTTAAGTTTATGGGCCTATATAGTAACAGGATCATGACAAGATCATAAAAATGTAGCAGGATATTTGATGATTGCTAAGATCTGCTTTAGTTTAATTTATACAAGATTATAAACCCAAGCAAAGCTGGGGAAAACGTTTTTTGAACTTTTAAATCACCAATAACCAAAAATCACCAACTTAGAAAACCAATTACCTTATCAAATCAATTAATCACTAACCACTTACTAAAACTATCAAGCTTATTAATCAACCTAAAACCACCAACTGCTTGGCAAAACCATTGAAACTATAATATTAACTGAATATCAAACTGCTTAGCCATAAAAATATACCAACTATCATCACAATATATATAGGATTTTCATTTGTTATATATAGAAACTTTTTTAAATATAAATTTTTTTTCAATGGATTATTGTATTGTCATTGGAGATATATAAGTGCCAAATTTTAAAGCTCTAGTTAGTCTGGAAGGTAGTTAAAAATCAATTGCAAGATTCCACTTGGACAAAAAACTTTTCTTTCTATTCAATATCACTTTTGAGTGAATTATTATAAAAAAGTTTATTTTATCACTGCTGTTTGGCCACATCCATTTTCTGTTGGTGTCCTCAGATCCACCACCTTCTGCTCCAGTGTGATATAGTGGTGCTCCACTGCCTAGTGTTTTCTGCCCTTTAAGCAAACAATTTGTACAGGTTTGAATAGCCTGCCAACCCCTACTGGCCATTTGTCCCCCTATGTGACTTAGCACTCCACTTTGCATGCATCCACCTTTCTTGCCCCTATTCTCTCACCCTCCCTCATTTCAATATTTGATTTTGCTTATATATCAACTATGAGCAACTATTCCCATATGCTGACAGTTGAGTAATTGACTGGACCTAATGGTCAGATATTTGATAGGGACATAATAATATTAGCATGCTTAAACTTATTATGGATCATATCAGATATCAGCAATTATGGATCAGGTATATTCTAAGCTTATGCAAAGTTTAGGATCCGCGGCCTAGCAATTTCACTTAATAATATTTGACTATGATGACATGGTCTCAAGGGCTTTATTGGTTAGGTTGGATTTAAATTAACTTTTGACTTAATGACTTGGGAACATAGGCTTTGTTGGTCTATGTTGAAATTAGTTTTTAATGTCAGTTGAGTTTTTGATCAAATTAATTACTAATTAGTGATACAAATTGCCTTGGTATGTGCTGCCAATTATATGTAAAAGAGAATTGGTTCAGCTACTTGCAGACATGTCCAAAACACCATCTCGAGAATGATGATGGTGTTTACACTGATCCTGAGGCTGAGCATGATACCCTGAATCAAAGTATTTATAGATATTCTTACAAACATTTTATATGGCCAAGTGCCATTGAAAATGAGATGTCATGGGTAAGATGTAAACATCAAACCCTATATATAACCCTCAAGTTGATACTAATAAAATATATTCAACTACTGGACTAGTTTATAATTTAACTTGTAAACTTTTTTGTGTTTAGTACTTACTTTGTATCAGTTGAGACTTTACTTGGGATCAGTAAGATCAGGGCAGCGTGCCATTGTCCAAGTAAATGACAGGGTATACAATTTAAGTACTACCAAGAAGTTATATCTTAAATTTCAATCACCATCCTGTCTATTGTCATCATACAATAGATGCACGACACTTCATTCCACATCTGAAGAAGAACCAGCCCTCTGAAGCAAAACCAAAATTCAACACTGACAAAGTAATAATCAAACTTGTCACTGCTGCATTCACACTGGCTGGCTTTATCAATTTCCACCCATCTAAGGCCTATTTTAATATAGGCTTCCAGATGGAGGAGGATGCTGCAGCAGCAGCTTCAACTCCCCTTATTTACAAGAACACTCCCATTCCTACTACCTGTACTCAACTCCCTTCAGACAACACACTGGAGGCATTCTTTGTATCCTTCCCTTCCCACCTTTCACCCTAAATTTTATATGAACAATTGATGGCAGGGCTTTTGGCTTATGGGACTCAGCCCAACTGTATCTTCACTGCTCCCTCTGGTGCAGAGAACTTTGCTGCCCCACATGACACTGCCATTATAATCCCACACTACCCTGCCATAGCCTAGCAAATCCCACATGCTCATATTGCTAAAGCACCTGAGAATTTCTTTTAGGCTTGTATGGATAATGGTCACCAAATTTGTCCCCTCTGTTTTGGGTTCAACTATTCAAAAAATTCTGGCCAAACCACTTCTTCTGATGCAGCTTCTGAGCCCTTTTCAGTGGATTCTGAATGGAACATTTTGTTGCTCCCCCCACTCAACACTCTTACTCAGTGGGCCAGAGTGGTAAATTGGCCCCCACCAAATAATATATCTATATTAACCCAATCAAATTCAACCCTGCCAATCAGAGTCAGGCTTGTACCACTATTTGCACCCAAGAATCTTCCCATTTGCCTCCACCACCCACCCCAAATCAGTCTCCAATATTCTTGTAAACCAGAATTCTTGGGACTTATTGGCTGAGGTTGATTATAACAGATAAAGTTATCATACATAAGGAAACTGGTGAACCTCATATCCTGTTTGATTATGAATGAGAAAATTTTATAATTCTGATTTTGACAAAACCCTATCCAAACAATTTTCTCCTAAAACCAATACCATCCCCTACAAAAGTGACAACCATCTTTCCTTAGCAGCATGAGATGAAATTGACAAAATTGTATGATAATACTCTAGATGCTGTCATGCATGTTGCAAAACTAGCAGATTTTAAACCATCTGCTAAAACTGCCTGCCACAATATAACCACATTTGCCCAACTCCAAGATGCCCACATTCAAGATGACCATCAACTTGAAGAATTATTTGAGGCTGTCTTCCAAGCTGTTCTTGAAAAAGATAACCCATTTTTCACTGCCATCCACCCCCACCACACTGATGCCCCAACACCCTGGCTCTTCACTTTTGTCCACTTCTACAACTATAATGATTCTTTCATGAATAATAAGCCTGTAGAAGAGCTTCCTGACCCATCTGTTAATATCTTGGCATAGTGGTTTTATTCTGCAAAGCTGGTTAACACAGGGTATTAGTCACTGAGCAACCAAAATGGACAATATGCAGATTGCTAACTCTTAATAAAAACTGATAGATATAATAACTGGGGCAATTGTCCCAATTGACCCTTTTTATTATAATATAATAAATGCAGAACTTATCCGCAGACTACTAAAAAACCTCTTTCTCTCATTCTTCCACTCAGCTCTTATCTCAGTATTCCAAGTCAAATGCATCCTCTGCTTAGTAATATCCTATTCATTCCCTTTTAGGAGTTATTGTCTATCTCAAGTTTTGGCAGAATTCCCATAATTTCACTAAACTATTGATACTATGATTGATTCACTTTATATCCATATTACTTTCCTCTCAATCTTGAGGCTCACCTTGACTCTAATTTCCAATCTTCTAGAATATATAGCTTATCATCCAGTCATATCAACTTCTTAACATCCCCTCACCCTCTGCCATGGTGGGTTAGTGGTATTCTGCTCCCCGCCTGGTTGGTAGTTTCACTTTGTTTTGTTGTTACATTTGTTCATTTGTTTGGTTCTTTTGCTCAATAAGTATTGGTGATGTCCATCCCTTGGTTGGCATACCTTGGATAAATTTAAAAAGATTCCACCTATACAGAAATACAGACAGACAGACACCACAGCAAGTGGATATAAACATTTTAAAAACAGGCTGATTATAAGAATTAAACAACATAGAGCCTATAGGATATGTTCTCAGTTGTTTAGGTATAGAAGAAGTGAATAGTCTATAGTTTTTAGTAAAAACTCTACATCAGTTGCAAAGACTGTCAATGGACAAGTATTAGAAAGTGTAAAGTATAGATCAGTAAATAGGTATTCCATCTATATAAGGATTTAAAAACTTAACTAACATTTATTGATCAAGAGTAAAGCACTTATAGGTGGCATAAGTGTGTCTAGATCTTTTTCTTTGCAAGTTAGTGCGCATATCCAAGGATAAGGCTTTCATTAGGTTCAAATATTATTTTAAAAATCCATGGAGTAAATTTGGCATTTTTAAATAGTACATTATTAAATTAATCAAATTGCTTAAGATGTTTTATTCTGATAATAAAAAGTTGAGCTGTATAAGTTTTGTTTGTGCAATTTAAAAAATCAGTTGAAAACCCAGAGCCTTTTAGCTTTATAAACATTGGTATCACATGTGACTGAGCTCTTTTAATTATTATTAGGTTAACTCAGAGAAGCCATTATATGATGCTTATCAACTGAAGTGAGTAGTGAGAAAAATTAACTTACACTTTATAAGATGTTAGACTGTTTCAATAAGGAAATTTAGAAGCTATGGTCATTAAGGTAAAGCAATAGGAAGTATATCTTAAATAAGAATATAAAAAAATGATATAGAACATAATGAACTAATATTAAGATGATTTTGTTAAGACAAGAATTAGTATATAAAGACATTTTAAACTGTTCTTAGTATGGCATAAACAAAGTATTTTAGTAATTGAAACACTATACTATATACTGAGTCTTAGAAGTAAGCATAATGTTCAGTACTAGTATTTGGAAATATAAAGACTTGACACCAAGGGTTGACATTTCTAAAGCAAGCATCAAATTAATGTATCAGTATAGCTGCTTGTCCTACAATATAGATGTTGCAAATTTTTCAATCTGCTACATTGAGAGCTCTGCTAATGTTCTGGGACAACAGTATTTTGACTGTTGACCATTGTTGTTTCACATTCATCAGCTACCTTTCACTATAAGTCTGCAGTGCAACCTCCTAACCCAACAGACTGGCAACTTCACATTGGGCTGATTAGCCCCCTTGGGAAGCACACAGAAAGCCCTACACCCTTTGTGGTAGCCCCCTTCCCAAGTGGCCTGTATACTGCACCACCATCCCCCTTAAGGTTAATCTCTGCCAGTCCCTCATTGTATCCGCCAGCTAGGCAAGTCCCCATGGGGCTTCCTTGTAGATCCAGGTATAGGGGTTGGTAGCACCAGCCACACTAGGTGAACTAACCCAGCACCTACCCTTGGTGATCTCCAGTCTCACATTCACCTTTCAAGCTATTTCTTACTTACAAAATAAAGTTAGACAAAATAGAGACTTTTATTAAGAGGGAATCCAAAAATTTATACTTAAGAATTTTCCTGGCAATTTTCTGCTCTTCTTTTAACAATTATCAGCAATTTCTACTGAAAATACAACTTATCATCATTTGCTGCTAGCAACTATTTCCCTATAATCTTCAAAATTAAATTCTAGATCAGTTTGGCTTATCCTTAGCATCAGTTGCCAGTTAATCATACTGAAGTTATAATCTAAATCTTGTTAAATATCCTCAGTCTTAGTTGCCAGTAATTTTGAAACCTAGTTGGCAGAATGGCAACCAACTGTCCACCTATCAGAAACCATGGAATCACAGTTGGTAATACAATTATATTCATAATAAGTCACCGTCAACCCTAAACTCCTATAATACAATTATCCTTGGTGTCAATTGACAGTAATTGAAAATACTTCAGTTTAAAATGGCAATCTACCAGTAAACCTGAATAAATTAATATAGATAATATGCAATTATCCTTGATGTAAGTTGCCAGTAATTGGAATACTAATTACTATTGGGTTTGGCCCTGATACATATAAAACTGACTATTTGTCAAATTAGACTAACCCAACAAAATGGGGAGCACAAATTGGTAAATTATGATGAAAATTTTAAAATCAGGTAATCAATCTTTTGCAGCTGTTTGACCAACCATCATTTATAATGTAATTAATTGGATATAAAATTTTTGCTAATATTAAGACATGAGATTTAATCTATTATTATACATTATTGGAGCATGGCCTACAATTTTATAGGGAGTCACCAAAGTTATATTTTATTACTTTTGGCGCTTTGGCATCAGCACATCAAATCATTTGAAAAACATTGTAATTGATTGAGTCCTTAAACCCCACTGGCATCCTTATTCTGCTACTACTAGGCTCAATTCTATAAACTTTTCATATCCCTTGAACCAGAATAATATATTTGGCAAAAAGTTTCCTTATTATTAAGGCCATTTGACAGTTTCTCAATTGCAGTCAGTTGATTGTGACTATAATGGAAATATCACAAGCTTTTGTGATTTTTTCACTAAATATTCATTTATATAATTACTCCTTTAGTATACCACTTTTAAGTGCAGCTTATTATACATAAAATGAACTAATAGAAACACTAGTGGAATGATCATATCTAAGCAGAACTCCAATGGTAAGGGACCCTTTCTTATTATGTCACTGGAAGAAAACTTAAGCAAAAGCAGACCCCATCTTTGAGTCCTGAAGCTGGTGTCAGTATTTAATACCATGCTGTTCTTTTGTTTAATTAAAAAAGATCTCTTTTTCCAGACAAGGTTGTCCCTTTTTGTTAAGTTTGACAAGGTTGCTGTCCTCTTGCACCATCTTGTAGTTTTTTAGTGAATACCTGTGCACTGAAATTCAAAACCCTACCACAAATTTCAACATTGTAGTGCTCACTACAGGGGCGCACTTTGTTATAAAGACTAGTTTCCAAGTATGAATCTAGAGGAGAACCATTTCGCCATTGGCCTTGGGGCAAAGTATTTGTACAAATCATGGAAAAAGGCAATTTGGTTATCAATTTTTTAATTGAGTGGTTTGGAGAGTGAAGGGATGGAGGTGCCTATGGCAGATCTTCTCCCTTATAGTATGCTAGGAATCTCAAGCTCTGGTTTGAGCAGCAAATGTTTCCTAGGCCCAAGTCCAAAAAGTTTCTGAATGGCTTATTCACGACTACTGCCTGGTTGCCAACAATGTGAATGAGGGCCAACTGGCTATGTTTTATAATTATAAGCATCAAGAAACTCTGTATAAAATTTTTATTTTCTGCAAAATGACCATAAGCAAGATAGTCAGAAGACTTGCCACTTAAGATCAACTTGTGGACGTGATAGCTGATATGTATATCTGTCAATACAAAAATTACATCAGATCATTGCTTGTCAAATACTAATATTGAGGGATTCGTTACACTCACGAAGGCCCTGCAATAGGATAACTCCCTCCTTCTGGGGCGCTTGAACAACGCTTTTTGTGACCTTTGGGCAGTCATTTTGGTTAATCAACAGCATACCTAGGAATCTCATCATCAGGTAGAAGGACTTGTGGCCCAGCTTAGTGCTGATTTGTCACATATTATCAATGACCTTCTGAATAATTGAGAGATAGCCCCCCAATGGGTTGCTAATATTACCCATCATTGTACTCAAGGTAGAAGATTATCTGAAAGTCAAGGTGGAACAACATAATGAGGCTGAAACAGCTGACCATGCAGCCAGAAAATAATGCAAATGCAATTATTCAAGTACACAATGATTTAAATGGCCATGTGGGCCAGTTATCAGAGATACTACAGGATAATGATCAGTTATTTAAGTAACTTAACAATGGATGGAAGTGCCTTTTGCCACCGCCTTGACGCCCTGGATATGGACATGATTATAGCGCTCCGCTCTGTCATAGATGTGGCTAATAAGAATTAGACTGGGCTCCCAGTCTGGGTGTTTGAGCACCCAGTGGAGAGACTAGAATGCCAAAGGCACAGCGGTCTGAGCAACTTGAAGTAGGGGAGATCTATTGGGGACGTGAGGAAAGTAAAGGTTCATTATTGTACCAAAGCCTCCAAGGCAAACCAGATGGTTGCAATGGGGGCAACCACGAGTCTTGTGGGGGCAACCCCCAAGGGCGGGAGAGTCAGGGAGGACGATGACTCCTCCAGGGTTCACAGTTGCTGGCCTTCAGTTTCAAACAGGTGAGCTTGTGCGCTAGCAAGGGGCGGCACAGGGGCTGCCGCATGAACAGGGGTGTGGGCGGGGAGGGAAATTGACCCGCGGTGAGCGTTAGGGCTGAATTCCCCTTGGGCAGGGTGCTCCAGGGTTCTTAGGTGGGTGGGGCCAGTGGTGGACGAGCTAGGTATGGGGGCCAAGTCTGCAAGCACCAAAGCAGGGGCGCCCTGGCGCTGCTCCAATAGGGGAGCAGTCTCAGAGATCCCAGCAATGGAGCAGACGGATGGATTCACATTAGATGGATATGCAAAAACAGATGAAGAAGTGACTTCATTGTTGGGGGTGAGATGGTTTATGGAGGATATGATCTGCCACCATGTGGCGGGGTCAAGTGACTGGATGACCCAGTCAGC
>JAKSZP010012462.1:0-47595 GCA_022478985.1 Massospora cicadina
CAGTAAGGGATGGGAGGCATATCTCTGAACTGTTTGGGCAGCCTTTGCTACCTGGTATACCAAACAGTGAGGAATATGTCAGTTTTGGGGTGGTGTGAGCCACCCCACCCACAGTTGGGCCCACTTC
Source organism: Massospora cicadina (assembly GCA_022478985.1). NCBI lineage: Eukaryota > Fungi > Entomophthoromycota > Entomophthoromycetes > Entomophthorales > Entomophthoraceae > Massospora > Massospora cicadina. Next base: position 128 of record JAKSZP010012462.1, read on the forward strand.
AGTGGTGCTTAGATTCGCGCAGCCCCAGTGCAGCGGGGGCAATACCCCAGGTTTCACTCCGCAAAGCTGCCTGCACTGGGTGCCCTGATGGGCACACAAAAACTCAAAGATTGATATACAAATTTCACCCTAGGGTAAGAAATTGATTACGGTTAATGGCTATTTTGTCCATGGGATTTGTAGACGTTATCTTCAGGTCAATCCCCAAATGATTTCTTATGCTGATTAATGATATTGGTCCCAATTAATCAGGACTAATTGCTGAGCTTTGGTACAGCAATAATCAGCCCAAATCTACAATTTTATTCAGCCTGAGCTTTTAATATGATAGTTGGATTGAATTGATGTTGATATAATCAGCCTGAGTTGTGTAATTGAAATAGGCTTTTTACCCTTTCAATGATTTAACGCATATATGCGTCCAAATTTGGGGGGGGGTGATGTAAATCTAAAAACGCATATATGCATCCATAAAACCAAGGGGTACGCAAATCTATAAACATATATATGCGTCCAAAAACAAGGGGTATGTAAATCTAAAAACGCATATATGCGTCTAATAAAAATGATATATATATAGATTTATTTCAAAATTTATCAAATATTTATGTTACGACATGGACCAAAATGTGCTTAAAAAGAGTGAACATCAGCTAAGAGAATTGTGCCAAATCAAGGCCAAAAAAACGGATGATTTTTTTTGAAAATTAGTGAAAGGGTTAAGTTAAGAATTAGAGTATTTGGACCAAGTATTTGGAGAGATAATTGACCCATCTGTTGTTTGTTGAAGGTTTATTTTTGGGCAACCACCAGAATTTGACACTCATGATAGAACTGAGATTCCTGAGCCTTCATTACATAGTGGTGATCCTTCCAGGGATGATACCCCAGAACCTGTAGGCACCTTTACTATGGACCAAGTGACTATCATTTTTATGAGGACCTGAACAAAGAAGAACCTTGAGAAATCTGACCATAATACTATTGATGAGTGGTTGAATAACTATGATACTTGGGGTGATAACTATGGTATAAGTTCCCACCAATAACTATGGGAAGTGGTCAGTTTTTTACTGGATAAGGGCATAGATAACATAGTGCCACCTACCCTCTTAAGCCTGGAAGGGATGATAACCTATATGAAAGAGAATTTCTGTTTCTCCTCCACCTATCTTCATAAAAATTTTGCTAACTCCACTTAAAGGATTTCAGCATTATCAAAAGATTACTAAACAGTTTTAGGGAATCAATAGAACTATATAATCAAGTAGCCTACTGACACTGTAAAAAGATTAACAGTAGATCCTTGACTGATTTCTTATTGCCTTAGAGAATCCTTACCTCAATGTGATACTAATGGTACATCCCACCTGTATTGATAAAGCTAAAGATACATGCCAGAATTATGAATGACTTACCATTTGATGGTGTCAAGATTCAAAGCTTACTAAAATAAGAGAAACCAATAACCTTTGACATAGGTGATTTGGATAATAAGGATACCCTCAAAATACATGATAGTGATCTGCAATCAAGATGAATTAACAAATCAAAGTTTTCTTGGAACATGATTAACAGCAGACAATGCTGGTGGTAAATGACTTTGTAATAACCCCCACTGTTTCAACTGCAACCAGCCTGGACATCATTTGTGCCAGTTCCAGGCACCATGAATTCAATATCAAAGCATCAATCTAAATGGACAGTGCTCTATCAGCAAAAGCAACTTATTTAGACTATGCTTAATATGCTTGAGCCTAGCAACTTACCACATCCACAGGTTTAGCACCCAAAACAAACCACAATTGTAATGATATTGAGACCTATAACAAAAGTATATCAGTACCTTATAGGCCTGTGCACCGTATTAACATATATAAACCCCTTGTAAACTTATTTGTTACGTTTAATGCATAGGTTCTGACACTGACATATGAATAAATGATATTGTCAATTGTGTGGAGACAATTAGTCATGAAAGTCTTTTTATAAGTGTTTCCAACCCCACTCAGGTATAAAATTACTGATTTCTTGAGATGATTGACAAGGACAACTTATCCTTTCAACTCTTCAATAGAAGTAAAGCTAATAGATATCAAAATATCTACAATATATAACTTTCACTTATTTGAAAAATCAATGGGTTTATATATGGAGGTTTGGTAATCAACACTTCAGTTGACACCTTATCATATATTACACTCATTGCCAATGAACTTACCCTAAAAAAATTTTTATAATGAAAAGTTATCTCTTCTGTTATTCATTTTTAGTCAACATTCTTTACCAACTATAATACAAAACTTCCTAGCTCATTCCAAAATAGCGCATTCTAACGCCTTTGACAAACCCAGCACATTAATTTGATACAACTTTATGACCAAAATTATGTAATGAAATTATCTTGAGATATGATTCTACTAGTTACTGTCATGAAAAGTGCTATTAACGCTTCAGTAATTTCAACCGCCCTTATTAATTGGTGATTAACCCAATTGATTTACATAGGGAATTCAGTTGTTGGTTTACTGATTAACAACTAAATAAACTTACTAACATTATTGGGTTACTATTAGAATCATATCTCAAGATAACAATTTAGAATGTTCCATAAGAGAATATTTCTGAACAATAGATACTAAATACCTTTAACCCCAACATCCATTAAGGTTGCTTATTTATTAGCTAACCAAGATAGGACAAGATAGATAATGAAGAGATATCTGTCATAGATGGATAATGTGGGAATACAAAGATCCTAACATCCCTTCATAAAAATAATCAGTTAGCCATATTATTGAGCAATATTCTGCCAAAAATGAAAATTGAATGATTGCAAAGCCCAACCCAACATTAAACCCCCAAAGAAGACAAAGCTTATAGATTCATTGAGTAAAGAAATTTTAAAAAACATAAACCTATTTTTAAGTACTAGATAGTCCTAACTCAAGGGGCGATTAATTGATGTGGGGGTGTAGTAATTTTTTATATGACCATATTATCCAGCTTGACCTAAATTTAAGCTTCAATTTATATTTATTAATTATTTCATTTATAATTAGGCCTACAGTTTAGGTTTTGAGATAATTTTATATTTACACCTGGTTGCTTGGCAGTAATTATTAATTAGTTAATTAATTGTAATTTACAAAAGATGTGAATCTGTTGTCAGTTTATGATTATAATTTAATTGAGGATTGTTACTGACAACGTGGTATTCTAAGTTGGCTCATGAAATGGGAATTTACTTATTAAGTATTGATCAGTTGTAATAACCAATTTGATAGCTGATTAGAATAGCGTTTTTAGCATGCTATGTTCTATCAAAATCATTTGGGATATTTTTAAATTTTGAACCAATAATATTTTCAGCCAGGTGTTCCAAGATAATTGTGATAGCCATGATTGATGATTATAACATCCTCTAGAAGTCTCAAACTATAAGATTCCCTAATTTTAGTAATATAAAAAAAGAAAAAAGTATTCAAGGTGGGTCGACCTTGGGACAAAAATACCAACTAAGAATTTTTCTAGCCAGCTTAGGTTTCGAACTTGTGTTGAACAAAACCTGCACTAGAGTGGAAGCAGTTTTACCCGCCAGGCTAACCATCCTTTAATTTTAATAATATAAAACACTTTAAAATTGTGAATTGTTATAGTGTCTGCTATAGGTTAAAGTTGTAAAAGATCTATTATCTTTCTAAGTGTCATTTAACTTAAGTATGGTCAAAATCACTTGCCTTTCAACAATTACCAAAGTAAGGTCAAAGTCTCTCATTTCAAGACCACAACTGGCTAGTTGTCTTCATACACCTAGAAGTATAACTATTAATTCAATTACCAATTAAGTGCACTTTTGCACCTATAAAAACTCCAAGGTATTTATATTTGGTGCTCACTAAAGGGACTGTCAAGCTTTATGAATACCAGAAAGCCAAAATCATCACATTAATATGGAGCATACAATTGGACAGGAGGAGAGATCTCAGAGCGCCAGTCAGGGTGGCAATATCCAAGTAAAGACTAGTATGTTGGTGGATCCTAAGTATATTCACTTACTAAACATTGAAGTAAATGAGATGGGGTTACCTTTATGAGCCAAATACATGGCAAAAAAGAAAAAAATTTAGATGAAGTGAGTAAGTTACTAATGTGGGGATTCCAAATTCTACCTACCAATAATTTAGGACTGATTCTGTGAACTCTTTCACTAAAACACCAATCATGAAGAAAGAAGATGCAAAACATTAATGAATCCCCCCCTCAGGTTGGGATCATCTAGTACTAAAAAAGAAAGAAGATGCAATTCAAGCATTTTTTTACACATAAATTTATAAATTTTAGCTGGATCTATGCACTATTGGCAAAATTGAAGATTGCATTTGTTGAGGAATTGACTGAACCTAATTGTCAGATATTCAATATCAATGATTATGGTTCAGGTGTATCCTAAGTATCTGAACTTGGGACTTGCAGCTTAGCGATTTCACTTAATTATATTCAACTATGATGACATGAGCTTGAGGGCTTTGTTGGTTAGGTCAAAATTAAATTTAAGTTTTGATTTAATGACTCGGGCACATGGGCTTTGTTAATCTATGTCAAAATTAGTTTTTTTAATCAGTCAAGTTTTTAATCAAATTAATTACTAATTAGTGATACAAATCACCTTAGTATGTGCTGCTGATTGCATGTGAAAGTGAATCAGTTCAGCTATTTTGAAGACACATATGAAATGCCATCTCAAGAATGATGATGGTGTTTACTCCAACTCTGAGGCTGAGTATGATGCCCTGAGTCAAAGTATTTGTAAACGTCCTTACAAACTTTTTACATGGCCAAGGGCCACTGAAAGTAAGGCGTCATGGGTAAGATGTGGTTAACATCAAACCCTATAAATAACCCTTGCATTTACACTAATAAAGACATCCTTTGACTTCTGGATTAAGTTTCTAATTTATCTTAGAAACTTTTTGCATTATCACTTTATTTTATATTAAAGTCAATTTTCACTTGGGATCAGTAGGATCAGGGTAGCGTGCCATTGTCCAAGTGATTTGACCAGGTATACAATTGAAGTATTACCAAAAAGCTATATCATAATTTTAAAGCATCATCCTGTCTAATGTCCTCACAAAGTAGACGCTCATAGCTGCGGTTTCCACTAAACAATGAACCAGATATCAGGCGAAGCCCAAATCTTCAACAATGGCGCTCATGGCTGGGACCACAGATGGTGACCAGTATCAACATTTGAGCGACCAAATTTCGCATATGAAGGACAAATACACCAGAAAAATCAATGATCTCAATGATGCTCTTGACGCTATTAATGAGGCAAACAATAACCTCCATGGAGAACTAAACCAGTGCAAGAAGGCAATAAAGGAAAAGGACCAAGTGATTTCCACCTTGCAGCTACAAGCTACTAGCCTGAATGAGGAAATTGCAAAATTAAAATTTAAAACCAAAATCATGCCTGTTGGGAAAATGAAATCAATGAGCAGATTTGAACTCTGGATGGCGGGCGTTGTCAGTGTACTACACCACATTTGACTGAAAATTCTTCTGAATATTATGAGGAAGAAGCTTCAGAAATAACCACCAAAACAGATGCTGGGCCACGCTGACAACTGCCTAGCAAAATGGTTGCTTTGGCCAACCCTAGCGCCTCAAACCAGGATACAATGCCCCAACGCCCTAGTACGCCTGGCTCTAGTCAACCTAGAAGTAATCGTGATAACCAGGAATGGGGAAGCAATAATTATTAACCAGCAAATCTGCCAGCCTTTGACAAGAATGGAAGTATTACCACCTTCATCAAACGTTTTGAAATGGTTATGCATGGGGCCAGTGACCACAACAAAGCAGCCACCATGATTAACTGCTTGGATGAGTGGAGCATTGAGTTGATTATGCCTCACACCAACAAAAATCCAACATATGCCGAAGTTAAGGAGGCTGTGCTTCATGAATTTGGAGGTCCAGAACGAATGTTGACCAGAAAATCCAAGTTTATGAATATCAGCTTTAAGAAAGATGAAGCAATTGACAAGTTTGCGGATCAATTCTATTGCAAAGCTCAAGTTCTCTTAGGCGCACGGGCCATGGTTGATTTTGATGCCAAGATTGCACTAGAGCATGCAGTAGAGCCTTACCCTAATCTATCCAACACTCTATTGCCTGCTTTCATGCAGAACCTTGCAACATCTGAATTGGTTGACTATTTATGCAGATGCTCAAAAAATTATGGCCCTCCTAATACTGGTTACAGATCAGGAACCATTACCCTTTGCGGAAAGTCCTTCAAAACCAATAAGAAGACTGACAACCCATGACCATTGAGTGAAATTACTTGCTTTAATTGCCAACGTAAAGGTCACTATGCTTCCCAATGCCATCAGAGAAATGTCAACATAGTCCTTCCCAATACCATGCAGGAGGAGGGAAAAGAACAAGCACAATAGATGCGGGACGCTTTATTGTGCCTACAACACCAGTCCCACCCAATTGATACAAAAATAATGCCCGCGGGGCCTTGTTTGACAATAAATTGGTTCTATTTTAATATCAAACAAAGATTCCCCAAACATACATGTGGTAACTCGCTCCCAGAGTAAGGTTGTCACACCTGAAGTCTCTGAGGTAGTTGCTAAACCCTATGTGCAACAAATACTTGAAAATATTCCAGCTGATGGGCCAAGCAATGCATCAGATACCCCAAGCCTGAAAGGGGTCAATATAGCAATGTCAATTGACACATTCATCAATGAATGTCCCAGTATTGGGAATACTCTGAAGCACGCTCTTAACTCCTTGGACTCTTCCCATATTCATTTAGTAAATTCTATTGATTCTTACTATTCTGAGTGCACTTACATGGATATCCTAGTCAACAAGGTTAAAGTTGTAGCTATTGTTGATAGCGGGGCACTGTAAACATTGTTTCTATGAAGCTGGTTAACAAATTTAAAATAGCTCCAGACATTGACCATCATCAAGAATATGGGACTGCAGGCCTTAACAGCACTAAGAGTGAAGGAGCTTACAGCGCCTTGCCATTGCAATTTGTAGCTTTGGTAGTTGCCGCACCTGCTATAGTGCTTCCAAATGCCAATTATGACATATTAACTGGAACTAGTTTTTTAAGGAGCTATGGGATCTCATGCAATTTTAACGAAAACATCTTGACTTAGTTGGGCCAATTGCTTCCAATTTATTGCTCTCGTAATGATATAAAGCCCACAAGCTGTCATAGGAATTTTATCAATATATCTTATGCTGATGGGATATTACCAGTAGGGTATATTCAGAGGGGGAATCAAAGTCGCCCCATGCCAACTTCCATAAACGAAAATAGAGGAATACCGCTACGTGTGAATAAGGATGCAACAATAGTTCCAGGCCATCAACTGGTTATAAGAACTGGGACCACACTGGATATTCCAGAAGTACTGTATGGGGAAATCGTACCCCCATGGCATTGTTCTCCAATGGAACCTAGTGTGGCGCCTGGAATACTTATACCAGGGCATGGAGAGAATGATGTCTTACTAGCAAATTTGACCAGCCAAAATATTAAGGTCAAGAAATTTCAAGTAGTCGCTTTCATGCACCTACTTCCAAGGGATGAGTTAATATCACCTGTCAAATTTGGTGATTTATCTGAGTTTGGCTTACCAACCCAAGCCCTTGGGGCATATGTGGTAATACCCCGAGAATCATTCACCAGATTATCAGAACAACAGAAGGATGAAGCACTAGAGTTGTTTGAATGATACTCCAAAATTTTCGCCAAAGACAACCAAGATTTAGGTTGTGCAAAAGGAGTTCAGCATTTGTGGATACCAGGGATCATATGCCTATTAGAATGTGGCCAATTTGGCACCCCAGAGCCAGTAACAAAATAGTCGGTGAAGAGTTAGACAAATTGCTGAAAATTAGAATGATAGTGCCATCCAAAAGCCCATGGGCCAGCCCCATTTTAATTGTAAAGAAAAAAATAGTAGCAATCAAGTTGTGATCAATTATTGACGCCTCAATGCCATTACAAAAAAGGATTCGTATCTGTTGCCTAGAATTGACAATGTTCTGGACCGCCTAGGAGGGGCAAAGTACTTTACCGCAATGGACCTCATCTCCAGATATTGGCAAATTGAGTTGCCACCAGAGGAGCAGGAAAAGTGCGTGATGATTGCTGCTCAAGGGCTTTTTCAACCAACACGTATGCCCCAGGGGCTGTGTAATGCTCTGGCAACCTTTCAGCGCGCAATAGACACAATCTTGGGGGACCTTAAATTGTCCTGCGTTTTGGTGTACCTGGATGACATCAATGTCTTTTTGCGAACGTTTTACAAACATCTGGAGCACCTTGAACAAGTGTTTGAATGACTGTTGAAGGCCAATCTGAAGATAAAACCTAGAAAATGCCAATTCTTTAAAAACAATTGGAATACCTTGGGTTCGTCATTGATTCCAAGGGCTTGTGGCCTCAACCTCAAAAGGTGGAGGCGATTAACAATATGCAACCTCTGACAAGTATGAGAGATGTCCAAGTGTTCTTAGGCATGGTAGGATACTATTGAAGATTCGTGGAAGGGTTCATGAAGATTGCTGAGCCTCTATTCCACTTGCTACAAGGAGGAGTTCGTTTTTGCTGGGCAGAGGAATGCCAACAAGCCTTTGAGGCTTTAAAAACAAAATGAGCTCAGCGCCTATCCTCTGATATCCCAATTTCAGCAAGCCTTTTATCATACAAACTGATGCCTCATTGACTGCGATTGGTGGTGTGCTATTGCAGATTGGGGATGATATTGAGGAGCATCCAGTTGCTTATTGCAGCAGGATGCTGAATAAGCATGAGCGTAATTATATGGTGACTGAAAGAGAATGCCTGGCTGTCATCTATGCTTGTAAACAATTTTGGGTTTACATTCATGGCACCAAATTACAAGTAGTAACAGATCACAGCTCATTACGATGGCTCCACAATCTCAAGGAACCTGAAGGATGGTTAGCCCGCTGGGCTCTGAAATTACAAGCGTACAATAATGAAATTATTTTTAGAGCTGGCGTGGCCCATCAAAATGCAGACAGACTATCGTGACTTCCCATTGTAGCTGTCCTGAGAAATTTGGCTGATGAGCTTCATGAAAAATTGATTAACCGAACATATGGAGATGAGCCACCCAAAGTTCAAAAAGTGATCAGGAAAGCATTAATTGACACCAAATATTGAGATGGAGTTTTATACAAACTTAAGCCTGATGGACAACGTCAAATCTTTCCAAAACTTTCTGACTAAATGGAGATTATCACACAAGCACACAAGGCTGTCAGACATGGGGAATGAACAAGACGTTAGAATTAATTTGAGCCAGTTACTATTGAGATTACATGTGATTTGATATCTAAGACGTGCTCAATAAATGTCATTCATGCAAAATTGCAAAACCTATGAAGTCAGATGTGAAATACTGTTTGATCAACCCTGACTGGGCCTGGCATACCGTGTCAATTGATGTAATTGGCCCTTTGCCTGTATGTAGCCTAGGCAACAAATACATAATTGTTGCTATTGACCATCTAACAAAATGGGTGGAAGTGAAAGCAATTCAAGATGTTGTGGCCCCAACTACTGCCAAGTTCATTATGGATAATATTATCTATAAGCACGGATGCCCCAGAAGACATTGACAGAAAATGGCACAAATTTTACTGCCCAAATGGTACAATGGCTAAATGAGTTGATGTCTATCAAAGGAGTGTTGTCAACACCATACCATCCTGATACTAATGGTATAGTAGAGAGAGTGAATGGCACTTTAGTCAGCATTTTACGCAAAAACGCAGCCTGGGCGCCTTCATAATGGGCAACTATAATTAGTGCGACTGTGTTTGCATACAATATTGGACACCACAGCAGCACATGCCACTCTCCGTTTTGACTTTTGTATGGTAGACAGCCCGCTCTACCTCCATTATTATACTTAGTACTCAGTTCACCTGATGCATTAACCCACATAACTATGTCAAGCAACTAGCGAAGACCCTAATCAAGTTGCAATTGGAAGCTTATCAAAATGCAATTAGTCAAAAAACTATTCAGAAGAGCTATGACAGCACCAAATGGGCTACAGTGAATAAGTTTAATGAAGGAGATTTAGTAATATATTTTGACACTCATAGCGCAGGCCGCGCACAAAAACTAGCCTCTCTCTGGAAGGGTTCATTTATCATTTTGGAGAAATCATCTGAAGATGTATATACCATTAAGGATCAAGGCAGCTGGGTTGTGAATCAAGTACATGCTAAGTTCCTTCATCCGTATCATAAAGAATAAAAAAATAATAATAAAAAAGAAAAAAATACTAATAATAAAAAATAAAAAATAAAAAGTAAAAAGTAAAAAAGAAATAATAATAATTGCAAATCATATAGTTTATTCATAGATTGATGCCTCGCAGGCATTAGAAGTAGGTATCCCCTCTTCAGTGGGGGGAGGAGAGCATGATTGAACTGAAGAAGCCTGCAATGGAATCAGAGAGATGCGGACTTCATACAAGTTCCAACTGTCTAGACCCTGACAGAGATGCGCCAAAACCCAAGAAAGCTCAGCATCAGGCACACTGGCCTTGTCAGCTTAGGGAAGGCTACTGAGATGATGTTCAAACTTTGAGGAAGGTGAATAGTTAGACAGTGCAACCCAGGAAGAAGGGTATCCACCGCTTATATCCAGTCAAGGCGGGGGAAGTGTTGAGGAATTGACTGGACCTAATCGTCAGATATCTGATATCAACAATTATGGTTCAGGTGTATCCTAATTATCTGAACTTGGGACTTGCGGCCTAGCAATTTCACTTAATTATATTCAACTATGATGACACAGGCTTGAGGGCTTTGTTGGTTAGGTCAAACTTAAATTTAAGTTTTGATATAATGACTTGGGCATGTGGGCTTTTTTGGTCTATGTCAAAACTTGTTTTTATTATCATTTGAGTTTTCAATTGAATTAATTACTAATTAGTGATATGAATCGCCTTGGTATGTGCTGCCAATTGCACGTGAAAGTGAATTGGTTCAGCTATTTGAAGCCATGTACAAAATGCCATCTCAAGAATGATGAAAGTGTTTACTCCGACTCTGAGGCTGAGTATGATGCCCTGAGTCAAAGTATTTGTAGATATCCTTACAAACTTTTTATGTGGCCAAGGGCCACTGAAAGTAAGGCGTCATGGGTAAGATGTGGTTAACATCAAACCCTATAAATAACCCTTGCATCTACTTAATAAAGACATCCTTTGACTTCTGGATTAAGTTTCTAATTTATCTTATAAACTTTTTGCAATATCACTTTATTTTATATTAAAGTCAATTTTCACTTGGGATCAGTAGGATCAGGGCAGCGTGCCATCGCCTAAGTGAAATGACCAGGTATACAATTGAAGAATTATCAAAAAGCTATACTATAAATTTAAAGCACCATCCTGTCTATTGTCACTCACACAATAGATGCTCAAAGCTGCAGGTTCCACCAAACATCAAACCAGCTATCAGGCGAAGACCAAATCTTCAACAACATTATCAAGTACATACATCCTACAATGAGATATATGCAAATGATCCAGGACAGACAACAAGCAGTAATTGCAGATCTGTTTGCATATACTCAGAACAGTAGCTCTAACAGAAAACCCTAATATGGCAATTGGACGCTAGTTTTCAGAAAATTTACATAGTATAAGATTCCACTTTGCTTTATGTTCAACACTCAAATACCCAAATTAAGAATTTATTAGTTAAGCTAAATAAAAAATTATGGAGCACTACAAAAGTTATTTAATAACTTAAGGTTTTATAGTTGATGAAAGTCTGAAGTTAATAAACATTGTTGAGTTGTGGAAGCAAATATTGGCAAATTAATCTGGCCTGAGCTGTCACTAAACCAATGGTAGCTTCAAATACCAATACTAATAGATATTATCCTAAATTTGGTGCAAGGCTGATGAGAAATCAAAAATACTGTTGTTGCAGATGAGGCCACAACTTGTGCTACTGGTCAGTCCTCAACTAGTAGAATGTGTACAAGCAACCCTCAATTGGTGGCAGTACTAGCGACCAGGCCATTGTGGATGGGGGTGATAAAGGCCCTTTTGTAGGCAAGGGTGAGCTAAATATTTCAATCTAATCGTGATGTCATACAAAATAATTTTCATCTTGCTATGGAATATTTATTTTATGAGGACTTTGCCACCGCCCAAATTTCATATGAAAATTGGCCCCCTTTTATACCTTTAAAGGACAAGATAGTTTTCATTCTGCCAATGACACCCCAATGAGAAAACCAAATTACGCTTGCAAAAGCATCAGAAGTTTGAATGAGCATATTACTAGATTGGGCAGTTGTCCAATTTCCAGATTGACTAGAAGCCACAATGCGAGGATATCACAAGAACCATTGCTTAAACTCAATGTTGGGGCACATGTTAACAGATATGGTAATTGACTAATTTTGACTGAAGCAACAATAGACCAGAACCAATAATTGGTGCCTAGCGCATAGGCCCCTGAACATCCAGGTTCAGGGGTAACTGCTGCAATATGGAGCTCACATTTACAAAAATTAGCTCAGATTAGTGAAGAGACATAAGCAGCAGTCAGACGCTATCTAACTTGAGGATCTTAAAAAATCCTCAATATTGAACCCTAAATTTCCAAATATCTTTTGATATTTCATTCATACATATCTTGTCCTCCCCCATGAAGTATAAATAACTTCATCTTTCATTTTTAAAAGCGTTTTTAAGGATTTTAAGTTTATCCTTCTTGTTTTAACTCATGTTGTATCAAGTTATTTATCACCAGTAACTATTATGGGTATGACCAATATGAAGTAATTGCCAGTAACCATTCTGGGATTTATATGGATTGAAGAAGGCACTCTGTCGAGGATACATTGGTGCTGATAACGTCAAGGAAGGGGTTGAAAAGGTTCCCGTTGAGTCATGAGGGACAACATAGATCATGATTGTACAAGAGTGTCGAGAAGTTTTCTAAGAGGGCAAACAAGTAACTAAGCAATCAATGCACTTAGGGGTAGCATCTATGATGAGGATTTGCTTAGAGAGAGCGATTGTGATGTTAGAGAAGGTTGTCTGGTGTCTAATCTGCGCAGAGTAGATCCCATGAGCAGCAAGTCAGCCTCTAAAGTTAAGCAAGCAAAGGTCAGCACGCTGACTTTGGTGCTCACTACAGGGTTGGCACCATTAGGACCTAGTGATGATCATGATAGTTCTTCTGAGCAAACTGATGATGATGCGGATATAGAGGTGTATCACAAAGAGGGTGGAGAGAATTCCACTAAACTCCTGGTGAGGGAGAAGGATACCATCTGTACTTGAGTCCATACCTTGGAATTTGAAGTGCATGATTTGCATAATGATCTTGAGCGTGTTAAGGAGACCGCTATAAGAGCTAAAATTGCCTCATTACCCATAGTGAGAGGACCCTCGCCAATTATAGACTAGAAATTACTTTTAAGAACATCAAGGAGAGACGTGTATTCTCTGAGAAAGAGAATGGCGAAAATATCACCACTATTAATGAGTATTGAGTGCGGTTGGAGCAGCACAACAACATGCTTTTTGCGATGGACAAGAGTATTGAATATCTGAAGGCACTAATGCACACTGTACCAGAGCCTGCATCTACTCAACCTATCACCCAAATGGAGGCACCTGCTTAGACCACTCAAAGATGTGCACAATAACCGGTCAGAACTTGTACTCAACCAACTATGATGCAAGCTGATACTTTAAGAGAGGATCCAAACTTTAAACCATATTTTAAGACCATGCACACACCATGAGAGGGGACAATTGCTCGTTTCCTCCAAATGTACAAAAATAGCATGGATGGTACTAGCGATTGCCAGAAGGCTCACCATTTACAAGGCTTCATGAGCTGCGAGGCTCAGGAGATCCTGAGCGCGAGCTTATGACTTGGACTATCATGAACTAAAGTCTAGAGCATCTTATTCTCCGAGTTCAATAGTGAACATGATGTCCAAAATATGAAGCAAGAGTTTCTTTTGATGAAGATAGGAAGTAATGAGTTGGTCATGAATTACACCTCTTGAGTCTACCTTAAGGCCTAGCAGTTATGTACAACAGGAACAATGGATCTGCCCATCACCAAAACCATTTTGTTAAGTTCCTGGAGATGCATCCTAATCTGAAGATGCACATGACTTTGGCAGTCAAGAGTGCAATATCCCTTAAAGTGCTCAAAGAGGCGCTACTCAACGTACAAGCAAAGTACAGATCTGATTTTAAGTCAATTGCACCTACACCACCCCCTTGACAAGCCATTGAGGCCATTTATGTTGCCAACAATAAGGTTGAAATGTCCAATAAGAAGAGTAACAAATCGTCTGCACGCTTGCCACATTGAGAATTTAAGTGCCATAAGTATCACCAATCTGGGCGCTTAACTCAATCTTGTCTATTAATTACAGCTGAAAACAAGAAGAAAACACCTAAAGAGGACACACTCAATACCGTATATGGGTGGATCTCCACAATGAGGGTGAGGACGACCATTAAGATGAAGAATTAGCTAGTGTGGGTTACCATATATATAGGGATCCTAGCACAATGGCTGTACTGGCTAGGTTGAGAGTTCATGGTGCTGACAGATCTGTATCAAATTATACCTATTTGGCCCAAGCAAACAATCCTACCCAAGTGATCAAATCCGTGAGGAAGGAAAGCATTTGGTCGCGTCCACATTCAAGAATGTGGTACCAGATGGTGAAGACACTACCAAGGACAATACAAACGCTGTTACTTTGGAGCAATTTGAGGACTCTGCCACTGACATCCTGGCCACTGGAAACCCCTTCAGAAAGAGTGTAACAAAGGTGAAGGTTATCATCCATAAGGTGTGCGTACTGGAAGTACTGGACACCAAGGCTCCAGTGAACATCATCTCCTACAAACTTATAAAAAAGCTCAAGTTTATGCCAGAAATTGAATACAATGTGAAATGCTGTCCTGCAGGACCTAACATCACCTGCGCCTTAGGAGCTTATTCTGAATTATTTTTGCAATTTGGGCGCATGGTCCTGATGTCACCTGCAGTAGTGTTGGACAATAACCACTACAATTTATTAATATGGAAATAGTTTCTTCTGGAGTTTAAGGCGAAGATTGACTTTACTACAAGCACAGTTAGCATTATTAGCTACCAACACCCCCTGTGTTTAAGGACGAGGATGTTAAACCTTAAAACAGCATACTTGCTTGGTCAAAACAGACCAATCAATCTATAAAATTCATTACAACTTAACGGAGATGGGTGTAAAACAACTACCGCCTACTGTGAGCGCTGAAGAAGGGCTCCGCTTGAGTGCAAATGAAAGCATAGAAATTCGACCAGGGGTACTAAAGAAGAATGACCTTGTCATTCAGCGTTAAGATTCCTCATGAAACAATATTGGAAGTGTACAGTTGAGACAGATCCAAGAGCAAGAGCCCAGAGTGTTACTAGGATTCTACAATACCACTTACTATGGAGAGATAAACCTTGTTTTGGGGAAAATTACTACCTAAGTGATCAAAGTTGAGAAATGATAATTTGTGGCACTGTCCCGTCTGACCAGTTGCCAAGATATTGAGTTCACCCATGCAGTAGGTGGTTTAATGAGCTTGGTTTTGGGGTTGTAACCCACAAGCAGCAGAAAGAGTCATATGAACTTTTGAGCGAGTTCAACATCTTCAGCACTGACCTAACAACTATGGCCCATGAAAAGGGGAGATCCATCATATGGACACTGGTTCAACTATCCCAATAAAGTCCAATTATTACCACCGTTTGATGACAGAGGACGCAGTCATCATGAAAGAGCTCAAACAGTTAGCCAAAGCCAGGTTAATCTGTCCAAGAGCCCATGTGCATCTCCTTTGTTTCTAGTGCGAAAGAATGATGGGACCCACAGGGCTGTCATGGATTGCCGCCATTTAATTGAAATTATTAATAAAGACTTGTACCTGCTGCCACATATCACCGGCGCTTTGAAGCACCTGGGAAGCTCAAAGTAATTTTCATTCATGGACATAGCCAGTGGTTACTGGAAAATGGAGCTCTTCCCCAAGGACTAAGAGAAATGAGCCTTAATCAGCAGCCAAGGGTTGTTTGAACCCATAAGGGTGCCACAGTAGCTTTGTAACGCCCCTGCAAACTTCCAATGAGTGATAGATAGCATCTTTGGCGATATTAAGCGATCAAGTGTGTTGATATACCTTGATGACATTATAGTGTTCAGCCACATTTTTCAGACATCTTTGTAGCACCTCTGAGAGGTTTTTAAAGCAGCTGCGCGCTTCTAACTTGAAGCTGAGGAGAAGAAAATGTAATTTTCTCAAATGAAATCTAGAATTTTAGGGCAATATATTATCCCATTTGGAATTAAGCCTCAGGACAAAAAGTGAACATGATTGTGGCTATGGAGTCACCAAGACTATGAGGGACGTTCAAGTGTTCCTTGGAATGGTGGGGTACTACAGGAAGTTTATCCCCCATTTCGCGGACTTGGCGGCACCCCTTACCTACCTGCTTACAAAGGAGATGAAGTTCAAGTGGAGCCTGGAGCAGGAGAAAGCGTTTTTGGAGTTTGATGCTTGATTGGTAGAATCACCAATCTTGGCATACTTGAACTTCAATAAGAATTTTACTTTTACACTGACACCAGTGGTGTGGGACATGGAGCAATCTTAGCACAACTAGATGATAACGTATTAGATCAACTGATTAAGTATTACTCCAAGGTATTCACCAAGGAAGAAAATAATTAAACAGTTGCCAAATGAAAAATGACTTGCAGTAATCAGAGCAGTCAAGAAATTATGGTTTTACCTTTATGGAGCACTTTTCAAAGTGGTCACAGATCATGCGTCACTTTGATGGCTAAGAAATATGAAGAACACAGATGGGCGCCTTGCCCTTTGGGCTGTTTTACTTTAGGGTATGTAATTAAAATCATACTTTGAGCAGGAGATAAACATATCAACATGGATGGTTTGTCCAGATTACTGGTATTCCACCCACAAGTGCCAGAGAGCAATCACCTGTCTGACCTAATTGGGATCCCTGAAGAAGCTTGGCAGGACGAAACAGTATAGGTCAAGTACTTCCTGTGCAGATGTTCTAAAGGCACCCATCGTGTCAATGAGTAATCTGCAAAAGAAAGTTAAGATAAATGCTACCCTTACATCTGGCCCTGTGATCTCATTTAGATAGTGATGGAGGCTCACAAGCACGTAAGCCATGGATGATTCCAAAAAGAATTTAGTTTACCTCAAGGAGAGGTCCTACTAGGAATGTATTTCTGACGAAGCACACTAAGAATTGGAGTTGTGTGTACCCTGCTCCAGTTTTTTCCCGCTGGAAAAAAGATTTGAGTTTACGCCCATTCCACCCACTGCACCGTTCAGCAATGTCTCTATTGACATGGTGAGACCATTGCCAACAGCATCCAGCAGCGCCAAGTTCATCCTGGTAGCAATTAACCACTTCACTAATTGGGTCAAAGCATCTGCAGTCAAAATGTACAACGCAAATTCCACTGCCCGTTTCTTATATAACCAGGTGTTTATAAAACATGGATGCCATCAAACTCTCTTGTTGGACAATGACAAAAACTTTATCTCAGATGTGGTGAAGAAACTGATGAATTTGGTAGGGATGAAACATCAGTTCACTACCCTCTACAATCCACCCTCCAATGGAAGCGTTAAAAGAGTCAATGGAAACATAGGAGGCTTTTTAAGAAAAGTTTTATACTACAAGTAAAAGTGAGATCAGTTACTCCCATCGGCGCTGTTGGCTTACTGGTTAAGCCACCACCACGTGATTAGTTGTTCCTTTAAAAGCCCTATATTGGCGAGAGGCTGCGCTGCCTACCCTCCAGGCACTGATCATAGCAGCAGATAGAAGAAATATACCACCTGTAAGTTACCAACAGGAATTGGCTAAAATTAAGTAGAATACAGTTGTAAGCTTCAAAAAAAAATTGATGATAGCCTTCTTCCAAGTCAAAGAGTGAGTCAGAGGAGAACCAAGTTACCTGCATTCAGTAATGGAGACAAGGATTTGTCTTGCCATTTGATAGGAACACAACCTGAGAAATTAAAGGCCATCTGAATGGGCCTGAAACCATCTTGACCAAGAGTTGAGCGGAACACTACATTTGTGATGACAATACTAAACTTTAAAATAGTGTTCACACCCAGCACCTTCATACATTGTCCAGGTCTTTTCTTGGAAAGTGGAGTGTCTCAGATGAGGCCACAAGTGGTTCTACTGATCAGCCTCAACCAGTGGAATGTCATTAACAACCCATCAAACTGGTGGCGGTACTGGCGATCAGGCCATTGTGGATGGGAGCAACTAAGGACCTTTTAGGCAAGGGAGAGCTAAATAATTTATAATCTGATTGTGACATACAAAAATAATTTTCGCCCTGCCACCTTGGAAAAATTATTTTATGAGGATGACACCCGCGCCTAAATTTTTATATGAAAATTGACCTCCTTTAATATCTTTATTGGCTAAAATAATTTGCATTCTGCTAATGACACCTCAACGAGAAAACTAAAAACACTAGGTGAAAGTATCAGAAGTTTGAATGAGCATATTACCAGGTTTGGCGGTTGTACAAATTCTAGAGTGACTCAAAGCCATGATGTGACTCACACATTGTAGGAGTGCTATTACTTGAACCTCATGTCAAGACGCACATTACCAAATATGGTAATTGACTAATTTCAATTGAAGCAACAATGGCTCAGAACCCAGAAGTGGGGCCTAGCACAAAGGCCCCTGAACAACCAGGTTCAGGGGTAACTGCTGCAAGATGGAGCTCACGCATACATGAATTGGCTCAGATGAGTGAATAGTCAAAAGCAGAAGTCAGACGCCATCTTACTAAAGGATCTTGAAAAATCCTCAATATTGAACCCTAAATTCCCAAATATCTTATGATATTTTATTCATTTCATATCTTGTCTTCCCCCATGAAGTATAATTAGCTTCATCTTTTATTTTAACAAAAACCTTACTTATATTGTCCCAAGGTTGACCCACCTCAAATAATTTTTCAAAACCTTAATTATAGAAACTTAAGTTTATCTTTCTTGTTTTAACTTGTGTTGCATCAAGTTAGTAATCACCAGTAACTATTCTTGGATTGACCAATCTGAAGCAATTTCCAGCAATCAGTCTGGGATCAAACTGTATTGAAGAAGACACTCTGTCAAGGATACTTCAGTGCTGATAACGCTAAGGAAGAGGTTGGAAAGGTTCTTGCAGAGTCAAGAAGGCCAACGTATGTCAAGAATGTTTAAGAGTGTCGAGAAGTTTGCTAAGAGGGCAAACAAGTAATTAAGAAATCAATGCACTAAGGGGTAGCATCTGAGAAAACTTCTCTTAGAGAGAGAAATTGTGATGTCAGCGAAGGTTGTCTGGTGCCTAATCTGCATGGAGTAGACCCCCTGAGCAGCAAGTTGGCCTCTAAATTTAATTGAGCTGAGGTATGCCCACTGACTATGTCACTAATATTGAGAAGCAATAAAAAAGTAAAGGAGGATAGAAAGGATTAAATCGAACTTTCATGGAAGTGAATATTATTAATAAGAACACATTAGAATTGGAAAATAATCCGAGTTGGTTTGCTAAAATTTAAAGTACTAAAAAATTTCTTTCTGCTCAACCTCAATTTTGAGCAAACTTTATAAGAAAAAGGTTATTTTATCACTGCCATCTGGCCAAACCAGTTTTCCCATTAATGTCCGCAGATCCGCCACCTGCTGCTCCAGTGTGGGGCAGCGGTGATCCAACTCCCAGCGTTTTCTGCCCTGTAGGGAAATAAATTCAGATGGGCTCAAATAGTCAGCCAAACTCTACTGGCCAAATTGGCCTTAATGAGACTTAGCACTTCACCTTGTGCACATAGACCTGACTCACCCTTCCTCTCGCCCTACCTAGATCCACTATCCAATTTTGCCTCCATGTTGACTATGGGCATTTATTCCCATATGCTGACTCAGAAATAATTGAACTTACCACCGCTGCCTTGGAACCAGCTGTCTTTATTGATTTCTGCCTTTTTAAGAGCTATTTTGACATGGAATTCCAAACAGAGGAGGACTCTTCAGCGGTGGTATTGACTCCACTAATTTACAAAAACACAACTGTCCCCACTACCTGAACTCATCTCCCTGATAACACCACACTGGTGGTGTCATTTGCCAACCTCCCTTCGCATCTCCTGCCCCAAATTTTATATGACAAGTTGATGTCAGGGCTTTTGGCTTTTGGCACTCATCCTAACCTTATCTTCACCAATCCTTCTGGTGCAGAACGCCTGGCTGCCCCTCGATTCACTGCCAACATCATCTTAATCATTCTACCATTTCCCAACAAATCCCCCGTGCACTTGTATTGCTGCAGCATGAGAGCATTTCTTTTGGGCTCATGTCAATAGAATTTAACAGATTTGTCCCATTTGTTTTGATCTTGACCACTCTAAACGGTCCTGCACCCATACCAATTCACTAGTTACAATTTCTGAACCTGTTTCAGCGACGTCTGAATGGGGCGTTTTGTTGCCCCCTCCCACCCAACATTCTCACTCAATGGGCCAATGCAGGAAATCACCCACCAAAACATCCAGCCACACTCACCACCCTGGGCTCAACCCAACCAATCAGAGTCATGCTTGGACCACAATTCATACAAAAGCAACCCACTCAACTACTACAACCCACCCAAATTCTACATCAACTATTATCAACAACCAAAATCCTTGGGACCTATTGGATGAGGTTGATGAATCAAAATAAAATTGTCATGAATAAGGATGACGAGTCTGGTGAAGAAGACCCAGTTGAATATGATTGGGCTAAATTTTATAACTTTGATTTTGACAAAATTCTCTCACCCAGACAATATGCTCCTAAACCCAATGCCATCCCATTCCAAAGTGACCACCAGATTGCCTTAGCAGCAGTGGCCTCACCCCATTGCCACCAACTCTGCAAAGCAGTGGCACAATCAATGGACCATTTCCATACTGGGATGACCACTATAACCTTCCCCAATGATTTCCCCAAAGTAGCATGAGAGGATATCACAATATTGATGGATGATGCCAATGATGCTGTTTAACATGTTGCAGAAAAAAACAGAATTTGACCCAACCTCTAAAATTATCTGGCAAATTATTACCAGCTTGTCCCAACTCCCAGATGCCCGCATTTAAACGGAACATCATGTTGCAGAGTTAGTTGAGGCTGTCTTCCAAGCTAACCTTGAGGTAAATAACCATTATCTCACCCT
Source organism: Massospora cicadina (assembly GCA_022478985.1). Classification (NCBI taxonomy): domain Eukaryota; kingdom Fungi; phylum Entomophthoromycota; class Entomophthoromycetes; order Entomophthorales; family Entomophthoraceae; genus Massospora; species Massospora cicadina. The sequence continues at coordinate 21,524 of JAKSZP010012462.1, forward strand.
CGTCTGACCTGACCATGCTGATGCCCCAACGCCCTTGTTCTCTGCTTATGCCCACTTCTTCAATTAATATGATTCTTCCATATGAGTTCTGCCTGAAGAAGAGCTGCCTGACCCTCCCTCCCCCTCTGCCATGGTGGGCTAGTGGTATCCACTCCCTGCCTGGTTGGAGGTTTTTTATTTTTGTTTTTGTTTTGTCACCCATTTTTTTGATCTTTTCACTTTAAATCGGTAATTTCCATCCCCTGTAAGCGTGCTTCAAAATAAAATTTTAAGATTATAAAATTTAATGTAATCAAGTTGGACGATGAGATTCACAATTATGAGATAATTGACAAATAATTATATGAACATTTATATAGATTACATTAGATCTAAGTCTCACTCTGAAATGAGGTAGAGACATTGAGAATGTCTTTGATGAGTGAAATGGATAAAAATCAACATTTACAGGAATTTGACTGGAAGCTTAAGACTTAGGAGGAGCAAATTCTCAAGTAGGTATATAAATTTAGGAACCTACAAGTGTAAGTGTACTTAAGAAGAATACCTATAAGGCTAATTTTTTTGAGGAGGAGTTGGCAGTGACTGAATCAGAAAGTAACGCTGAAAATACAGTTCAAGCTACTTGGGAAAAGCCAAGTACTTTTGCAGCCCTTCCTGAGATGACCCCAAAGCTACTCCTACTTTTTTTTGTTTACCAGTTCATAATAATGCCCAAAAATTGATGAAAATTCCAAAGCACACCTAAGCTACCTGTATTTCATAGGGACAATTTGCTTAGTCTTTTGGTTATTGAAAATGACTATGTAAGGCTACAGCAATTTTCAAAAAGCTGTTATCATTAATTGTCTCAATACCAAATGTCAGAGTCTCATTCTACTATGCCTTCATGAGGAAAACTGGAGTTATAAAGAAGCCAAGGAAGACATATTGACGGAATTTGGAAGTCTGGAACAGATGTCCTTCAGGAAAAAAGAATTATTGGTAAACTCAATAAGGATGAAATGATGGGAGAATTTGCCAATTGTTTTTATCAAGAAGCTCAAAATCATGCCGGAGCTAATGCAATGAGCAATCTCAATGCTAGAATTGCTATGCAGATTGCACTATGGCCTTATAGAGATCTTCATAGATTCATGGTTTCAGCTCTTATCGTCAGTAACACCATTTTGCAGATGGTAGAACACTTGAAGATGCTAAGGATAACATTTAAAGCGCCAAACCATAATTATAAACTAGCTAATCAGATGATTTATTATAAAAGATCTTGGCCCAATTTCACAATAAACTAGAAAATATGGTAATCATGGAGTTTAAGATAGATTATTGGATGGATCAAAACCTTCTAATAAGCCATGACTGATCTGTCACAATGAGGAAAAACTGGGCATTTTGGAAATACTTATGGACAAAGAAAGTCAAAAGACCAAATTAATGTGGTACAACCTAAGGAAAAGAAGGAACTCCTGATGCGCAGGGAAAAGATCATGCTGTTTTGATGTGGAACAGTCTAGAACCACTTGTAGTAGAGTTTCATCAGATGAACCTTTGGAGAGTTCAGAAAAATCAGAATTGTTAGCAGACAAGCCTGTATTAGTTTTTTTTGCATCAAGTGATGTATCAAGATTTGAACGCAGTGACTAAATATAAATTGAAGGATTGTACCCATAATCTTAGAAGTAAAGCGTCCCTATGCTCAGCAAATAGTAGATAAAGTATGAACTACTAAAGATGAAATTGAATATTGATTATAAGTTAAAAGACGTCAATGTAGCAATCCTGATTAGTACTATTAGAATCTGTAAGTCCAGGGGGAACGTCCCCTTTGCGTAGATTGGGAGATTTTCCCATTCCCAAACAAGAAAGGCTGAAGAGGGCGGCTGTACCCCTCATCACCCAGGGCGACCTTGTCCATGTGGTAGATAAGCACTGGGTTACAGCGCTCCATCTGAAGAATCACCCCCCAGTCCCTGCACTTACCTCTGCCAAACTTGTCTGCAAATTGAAGAAGTCTGCGCTGAAATTATTGAATTGAAGATGAGATGCCCAAAATTAATGGTAATAAAGCCCAACAATCAGAAAACTAATATTCAGAAAGAGATAATAAGAGAATTATCAGTCAGAATCACGGATGACATTGAGCCATTAAGTGATATAATTGCCATTGCTAAATTCCCTTCAAAATCATTGGAGTTTGTCACCAATAATTTGAAACCCTAGTTCAAAAATTGTGAGTTGCACCCAACACCACTCATTTGGCTGAACAAACGCCCCAGCAACTGGGCATGGGTGGGTTAGCCATCCCAAACCTGTTTACAACCAATCAGGACCTCCCCTATGTGGGGTGGCCCTGGGGAATTCCCATTGCCTGTCAGGCCAGATGCCATCACACCAACTGATGTAAATGCAGTCAAGCATCAGTCCAGGCATTTGTGGATGAACCATTAGTGACTCGCCCTGCCTCCAAATCCTTTGATGTCAATTCAGACTAGAATCATTTTCCCCCTCCCCCAAAGATTTGCCAAGCTAGGTCAAATTTGGGGGACTTGATCCCTGCTTTGACCCACTACTAATCAAACACTATTTAATCAATTGCATTGCACTGAGAAAATTATTGGTCGATTTTCTTTATTTATCTTTCCAATAAAACCCTTTACCCAAATTTAAGTTTATATGTTAAAAGCTCAACCGCCCTTTCCGCCTATACTCCAAAACCCTTGGGGTTTATGGCCATGTTCACTAGGTACTTTGCTAGGTGCCTATACATGATTATGACTCATGTGTACTTAATAGCGGAATTTCTTCTTAGTTCCATAACCTTTGTACCAACAGCAGTGCCACTGGCATTTGGGTTTGCCGTTTGGGTGCTTCAGCACTAAAACTGGCAGGCTGGTCTAAAAATAACTTGCTTTTTGTCTGACAGAATCTTTTTCCATTATAAATGCGCAATTTATTTACGCCTTTGATTCAGCATATGATCTATTATTCATACAGTAAACCATATTTTTTTCTTAATTTTTCAAGTGTACATATACAAACTTATAATTGTAAACCAAGTACCAGTATTTGTTATCATTAAAAAGCGGGGTGCAAATCAGTATAGTTTCTATTAAATTGGTCAAGTGGCTAATTGTCAAGCATATTTGGAACATCAGAAGCAGTTTTAACAGCTGGCCCTGATTTCAATACTTCCTGTGGGGCGTACAGTGCCATGCCCATATGGTTTGGATCTTTAACTGTGTCTGCGCTGGCAATTGTCTTACCTAACAGAACTATGATATTGCTTGTCAGCACTGAAACTAAGTGCAAGTGTAGAGTAAAGTGCAATTTTGAAGAGAATACTCTTTTAATATCATGTCATAAATTTCCATTTATTATTATACCATCAAAAAGAGATGCTCCCCTTAACAGAAAAAATAACTTCAAAAATTTTGTATATAAGTATGAAATCAGTCATAATGGCTATAAATTTGTTGGGAAGAGGGTACAAACATCACTGAATTACATAAATGAAAAACCATGTGATTCTGATTTCAGAAAGGAGGATTCAACTTTTTCCCAAGAATGTAGAAAGAAGTTGAGACTAGATTAACATTGAATATCCCAGATCAGCTATATATAGAGATTGAGGCTCCATAAAAAAGTTTGAGAATTGAACCTTGGGTAGCTCCAGGAACTATAATTCCCAGTCAAGAGAAGGTTTGTACCTTACTAGATAATCTGGGAAACCCCAAATGGAAGTCAGCAAAATCAAGTAGTTGTGTTTGCCCATTTGGTTCCAGTAATGGAGTTCCAATCTTTTCACAAATTTGGGGGAATAGATGAAATGTGCTTATCTGTTGAATAATCTGGTAGTGTCCATAAATTAATTGAGAAGGACTGATTAACAGGATAATAGAAGGCCAACAAAATGAAGTATTGGCCTCAAGAAAATACCAAATTATTTTTGCACAAGATGACCCTAATTTGAGATGCACAAAAAAACATGTTACTTGAGATGATATTAGCAAGGCCAACCTTTTCAGAAATGAGACTTGTTTAGAGATTTTGAGCAGCAGAGGCAGTGAATACTAAAGAAATATAAAAGCTGTCAGAGTGTCAAGACTTTGCCCTAGTAGGTGTGGAGCCTTCCCTTTTGGATTTCAATTAACTTATTTAATTAGGCAATATTGTATGTATATATTATTGATATTTTATTAATTAATACTTTTCTGGGCTTACAGTCCAAAACATAATTGACCTTAATTTATACATTATCAAACAGTTTGTAATGCTGAATTCACAACTAAACAAATTTGAAATAAATAACCTCCTAAGCGCTCCACTAAGCAATGAGATCAAATCAGTGAAACAGTCTATATATCATTGTCCTAGTAATATACAAAGGCGAGACCTTGTTCAAGGCTCACCATGGCCAGTTACCAAACTAAACCACCCTTTATGTGCCTTAAACTATTGTTCTCCTAAAATCAGACTAGGATTCAATATCCTAGTCTAGTTCCAGATCTTTCCTAAACTATTCCCCACATTTTTATGAACTTTGTTTTCTCCTAGCACAATAAATGTTTCTAATGTTTTCTTAGATAAAATTCCTATTCCCAACTCTTTTTATCTTTTATTACTATCTTTTGCAACTTTAGAACTTTTTAATATTACCTGGCTTTCTGAAGGTACTAGCACCATTGAGCAACTAATCAGAAACATAACAACTGATACTCACCTTTGGGGCACAACTAGCAGAAGATTTAGTATTTAACAAAAAAGAGTTTTAGAGAAAAAATGGTATTTAAAGTGGAGTACAGGAGGCTGCAAGTGGAAAGGCGCTAGGTAAAAGTTTCCAAAAGAGGGCAGATGCCTAAGAAGAAGAAAACATTGTCCCAAGTTATTTAAATGTTGTTTCCCTATATATTCTGTAGTAAAACGCAAGCCAAACTGAAGCAAAACTATCAGAAACAAGTGTCCCTTAGAGTTAAGGGAGTTTGGGTAGATACTGCAGCGGAATTGGCGAATTATAATTCAGCAGACTCAGAGGAATAGGCTGCAGAATGGGGGGAAGTTGCAGGCCAAAGAGGAAGGTCAAAAAAGAGCTTGAAGCAGAGTCTGGACAATATGGTAGGGTTTAACCAGTGTTTTATTACTAAAAATGTACTTAAAGTAGGGGGAACTTAAGCAGATTATCCCAAAACTTTACTTAAATTTATCTTGGTATATGAGAAAGCAATAGCTTTCTCAGCTTGGGTGATGATATACAGGGGAATTTTCATGATGGTTTTATAAAATGATTAATTAAACCCAACCTGTGCTGAAAAGTTTTCACCTTTTAGCATTATTGAAATTTACAAATTTGCCTGAATTTTGTAACTTCATATCAGCTTATTTTCCAGATTTTTAAGTCGATTTTTGCCAGATTTTAGCCTCTATGGTGCTATTTCCCTAGACTTGAATGGCAAATCCAGAACCCAGTTTCAGTCAAAGACCTTGGAGTGGTCATTATTGTCCCTCAAGGTTCAGGCCTTGACTCTAACGGCTTCTTGTGCTGGCTTTGGTAGGGCGTTCTACCCCAGATAAATGTCACTAACTGTGACATCACTCTTCGCCCTTAGATGGGGTTCTACACCGCCTGAGAGGGAATTTGGCCAAGAAAGAAATTCTTGTGGGGGGTTGGCTGGTTCAAGGCGGCCAAAGAGGATTGAGTGGTAGGTCCTACAGCATTAGGGAACCTAGCATGGGAGTCATGGATTAGATCCTGAGCGTTGGAGCATTCTCTATAGGATACCCAGATGTTCTTAGTTTCGTTGCAACCTTTCCAGGACACCAAATACTGAAGACAAAGTCAGGATAGGTGAGAGGCAAGAACAGCATCGATCTCACATTAAGGTTCACCATCTACTATTACAGGCTTAAGGTGGGACAGCATGGGATCCTCAAAGGGGGTCATGAGGCACTCATGAAGGGTACTGAACACTTTGATGGATGGGAATAGATATAATTGGTAAGCTTATGGACTGACCTTCCTGATAATCTTGAAGGGTCCAACATGTTTGGGGCCTAATTTATGCCAGGGCTGCTTCAAGTGAAGATTCTTGAATTGACCATGACCAAGTCTCATGGCTTGTACTCAGGGCCTTTGTGGCACTTATAGTCAGCATATGCTTTTTAGATTCTTACAGCGTCAACAAAATGATCTTTTACTGCCTGGTGTATGTCTCTGAATTCTTTAGCACGCTCATTGGTGGCAATAAAGGTGGACTCAATCTGTAGATTCAAATTGAAGCTGGTATCATACACATAATTTGCAAAAAAGGAGGACGTGCCTGTAGAGGTTTGGGTAAGGTTATGTTATGCAAATTGCGCGAGCAGAAGAGGAGAGGACCAATTTGTTCTGTAAAGCGTTAAGATAAATATGTAAGGATTTCTCCAAACCTTGGTTCACCCTCTCTGTCCAAATGACTGAGGGTGAAAGGCTGCATAGCGGCAGGGGCGGATTCCTAAGGTAAACAGTAAGGCTTCCAAGAACTAAGCAATTGCGGGCTGCAATCGCTAATAATTTCCTTGTGGGTGGCATTCAAGGCAAAAGATGTGGTATACAAAGAGGAGGACTGTCTGGACAGGGAAATTGTGGTATAGCAAGGGATGAAATGGGAAATCTTGGTAGAGCGTTTTAATGAAACCATTACTGCGTCATAACCATGTGGCAAGAGGTTTTCTATGATAAAATTAATGGACACCAAAGTCCAAGGACCCTCAATGGCCTGGAGGGGGACAGGCAGTCCAGTGCTCTTCATGAGGCTAGCTTTCAACCGGTTTCACGTCAAGAAAATTTTTTAACCTTGGCCACATCAGTGGAAATGCCTTTCCAACTGTAGGAACGGCGGACCAACTCAAGTGTCTTGTCCTTGCAAGAGTGGCAAGCAGTTGGAGGGTCATGAGCTTCGCGACTCAACTCCTCTCTCAGGGGTCCAGGTGGTACCCACCACTTACCTTGATAAGGAATGACCCCATCTAGCAACTGGTGACCTTTGTACAGGTGTTCGCCATTTCTCTGGCAGGCCTATTTGATTTTGTCATAGTCAGCTGAAAGGGGTTGTCACAGCCTAATGTGGGAAGGGGTGTCAGTCTCTCCTTCCAGAGGCTCCAGAATGAGCAGAGTGGAGGGGTTGGCAAGTGGGCTTTCCTTCACCTGTTTTAGATTAATTAACACCTAAGTATTATGGGTGTCAGCTAGTTCCAGAACGGGGGCAAAGGCAGGGGTTCTGTTATAGAGCATCTGGCGACAGGTTTTGGGCACCCTTAATGAAAACATATTGAAAAATGAGCACTGACAGGATTTCCAACCACTGGTACTGGAGAGGGGAAAGCTTCTGGGTGGGGGCTTGATATTACATTAACACTTTGTGGTCAGTGGAGAGAGTAAAGGGTCACTTAGAAATGTGCAAATGTTGATGCTAATGCTGTACCGCCTTAACAACATAAAGAATTTTCTTAACATAGATAAACTAATTGAGCTGCGCCAGAGTCATCTTCTCTGAGAAATAAGCTACAGGGCGAATCACTCCGTCCTCGCCTTTATGAAGCAGAGTTGCTCCCACTGCAAACTTGAAAGCATCTTTGGCAACAATAAAGGGAAGGCTGGGGTCTTCATGTGCTGGCACTGTACTAGTCAAAAAGTATGGACTTAACGGCTTGGAACGCGGCGTTAAAATCATTGGTCCAACTGAAAATCTTCTTTACAGATGCGGTGTAGAGAGGGGTAGAAACTTCTGAGAGTAGGGGGTGAACTTTTTGGTAAAAACACATCCTAAGGAAGCTGCGTAACTCTGTGGGAGATGGGGGTAGCCCAGTAGCGGATAGCTGCTTTCTTATCTGGGGCAATCATGTGGCCTTAGGAGAAGATAATGTTTCCCAAGGACTCAATCTTGGGTTGGAAGAACTCACACTTGCTAACTTTGATATTAAGGTTTGCCTGTGAAAGTCGCTTAATGACAGATACAAGGTAGCAAGTGTGATCCTTGGGTTGGGACCATCTTGTACTAAAAAAAGGTAGCAAGTGTGATTCTGCATCTGAGGAGAAGACCAGTATGTCATCCATATATGCTATTGTGCAGGTTCCTATATGGTCTCTCAAGACAGCGTCAATAAACCTTTAAAAGCAGGCGTGAGCGTTCTTGAGATTAAACGGTATGTCCCTGAATTGGATGACTTTTCAAGTTGAAAAAGCGGTCAACCACTCCTGGACTTCTTATAAAATATCTGGTTGAAGGCTTTGAGGCAATCTAGCTTGCTGAACACCCTTGCTCTTCTCGTAACAGGTGATTTTTTAGCTTCTGGGGGAGCGGATAAGGGTCAGGTACTGTCACATTGTTCAGATTTTCATAATCAACGCAGGGATAGAGATAACCATAAGATCTTTACACAAATAGGAGAGGGGAACACACTGGCAAAGATTTTTAATATTTGACCCTTGGAGAGAATATTGTCAACCTAAACGTCCAAGGCAGCCTCCTCCCTTAAGGACAAGGGATAGATGGGAGAGGATATCTTGATAAGATCAACGGTCAACTTGAACTAAAATTCAAAATTGGTGTGCATGGGAGTGGGCGAGCCTTAGAGGGATCAAACATGTCCGTATATCACTTGATGCATTCAGCCATAACAAGTGCAGGAGCAGGGTTGAAGGTCAGTTGCATAGAGGCTATATTACCTTGGGAGAGGGCCCCATCTTCATGGGAGCGCAATGGCGCTTTCATACAGATAAGGTATGATAACCGTGACTCTTCCAGGGAACTTCTCATGCAGAGTGGACGCCATGAAATTTGTGAAGATTTAAAATAATCGCCATCAAACAACACCCAAAAATAACAGGGTGCAGGAGATTTTTGAGAATAAGCTCTCCACAAAGTGTTTATCACCTGCAACAAATGAGACAGGTGATAATACACTATCTGGGAATGGCTTGTGATGCACCGCCCTTTACAAACTGACCAACCCCTGAATGATGGTTAAGGGCCTCCAAAAGCTCTTGAAAGATAAAGTTCTTAATAGCGCCAGTGTTCATCAAAGTCAGCGCTTGGAAATCTTACTTAGCAGAGGAGTAAGTAGCCTTGAACAATAAGTATGCAGAGGAAGATTTATTTTCTACAGAGCCAAGGTATGATAGAATAGCTCCAAGCCCAGAGGGTGAGAGTAGGTGAGAATATCCCCTAAGGATTCAACAAAGTATGACTTCACATTGTCAGCGAGTTAGCCACAGGATCTGATTAAGTGGGATAGCTTACGCTCTATGCTCATCAGGGGGAAAATCCTTGTCACAGGAAACTACACTAGTAAGGACAGTCAAGCTTCTGGAGGAGTAAGCCAAATTGAGTTTGTCTTCAATCATCTTTTTATGGATATCTACCCATTTCTGGATAGGGTCCACCAGTAACGGTAACTCTAAAGTAATTGGAAAGAGCTGATAAACTGGGCCAACAGGTACTTCAGGTTGGAAAGGGAGCATAGGTTTCAAAACAGCAACTGAGGTTCTATAGCTAGAGTAAAGTAAAAGCTCTTAATCAGACGAGTAGACTTACTAACCTCATCTACTTTTGAGGACAAAAGCAAGGGTACTCCGTGGAGAGCAGCGGTGCAGGGCCAGTAGTGAGGAAACCCCCATATATAACATAAATTTCAGAATCACCTTCCAGCGAGCTCACTGTTGGCTCTAAACAGTACTGTGGTAGTCCAGTAGGGGGATAAACCAGGGTCATATTGAAGGTGTCCATTATAGATAGGCCCTCAGCAGGATAGGTCACGATGAGATCCAAAACTTGACTGAAGTCAAGTGTACCAATATAGGTTCACTGAGAGTGCACAACAAAGACAGAGTTGTCAAGTTCTAGGAACTGAAGTTCTGCGGTACAGTTATGTTTGACAGCGCAGATGCTGTGGGACAGCATGAACGCAAGGATGGAGCACATCCCTGATAAAGAGGGTGGAGAGTTATCCTTTATGTCAAGGGAAGCGCTAGTGTTATCCAGGACTTGTGGAGGAGGGTCGTTTTCAACTGTCTAAAGGATTCTAGTCTTGATGCCTTGTCTTGTAACATGCGCAGGTACTAAGCTGTAGAGAGGTCTCATTTGGCCAAGTGAACAAAGGAGTCATAGTCCTCAAAAGTGGCAGAGGGGAACTCGTGGGGCTTGACAAAGGTTTCCAGCGCATGGGAGGGATTCTAGGAGAAATCTATTGGTTTCATCAGCGGTGAGTAACCATTAGTGAGCTCCCTCTGAAATGTCTCATACAAGAAGCTGGAAGAGGAGAACGTCAGCTAAGTTCTTGCCTTGAGACTTATGGCGAGCCCTAAGGTTGGACAACGTGTTAAAGATCTCCTTTTTAAATTTTGAATTATGAGAGTGGGATAAGGTAAAGATGGTAGTGGCAGGTACTGCACACTGTATAGCTTCTTGAGGGAGGGGAGCCGCGCAACACCCTCAGGGCGCCCTTTGAAGAAGGTAATAACTAAGACCAGTAGGGATACAGCAGTACCGGCCCAGTGAACTGTCTCAAAAGGGGACAGCTCTGAGAGAATTGGGCTGACTTTGGTCACCCAACAGGAGAATAAACTCACAACAAAATTTAGGCTTTTCTCAGATAATGTCATAGAAAGAGGAGTAAGAAGGCTGCAAGTGAAAAGTCACCAGGTAAAAGTTGACTATAGAGTGCAAAATGCCCAATAAAGAGAAAGCAGCACCCCCAAGATTTCTTTGTTGTTTCCATGTAGATTTCTGTAGTAAAACGCGGGCCAAACTGAAGCAAACTATCAGAGACAAGAGTCCCTGAGAGTTTAAAGAGTTTGGGTAGGTACTTTGGCGGAAAGTGGCAAAATATGGCGCAATGGACTCAGCGGAATGGGCCATGGCGTGGTGGGCGGTTATCCACCAAAGGGGAGGGTCAGACCAGTGCCTGAAGAAGATTCTAGCCATTGCGGTAGGGTTAAACAAGCGTTTTATTAATAGCAATGTACTTAAAAGTAGGGGAAAACTAAAGAAAATTATCCCAAGACTATGTTTAAAACTTATTTTGGTATCTGAGAAAAGCAAGAGTATTTCTCATCTTGAGCGATGATATAAGGGATTTTTGCAATTGTTCAAAAACGCTTAATGAAACCTGATCTGCACTATAAAAGTTTTTTGTTTTTTGAAAAATCAAAATTTATGAATTTGGCCAATTATTGCAACTCAATATCAGCTTATTTTCTGGTTTTATGAGTCGATTTTGTCAGATATCTGCCTCTACGTGTTATTTCCCTCAGCCCTGACTGGCAAATCCAGAACCTATTTTTGGTCAATGACCTTATAAAGGTCATTGGTGTCCTTTAAGGTTCTGGCCTTGACTATAAGGGCATCTTGTGCTTGGCTTTGGTTGGGCGTTCTACCATAGGTGAAATGCTACTAATTGTGACAAGAACAAATCATAAAAAGATGGTCAAACATAATCAAGCTCCTCTACACCACTCTATGTGGGATGATATGGAGGCTATCTATCAACTCTCATCTATTAGCATTAGGGAATACAAAAATATAATAGAATAAACTGAGGATTCTCTTGAGTTTATTATAAGCTATATGGAACGCCCTGTGAGCAGAAGATTTTCCATAAGGAATGGAAATGCCTGATCCACTTTGGGCAACAGTAATTTATTCTTTTAAAAATATGTTAAGGAAACTCTATTTTAATCCTATAATGAGGAGCTCAAGTTCATCAACGAAACCAATTAGCTAACACACACTTTAAAGAAGTTGTAGATAGAATGATGAAAGCTATTATCCATTCTATGAACCTTGAAAGCTTCCAACAATAACATTCCCCTAAAGGAGATTGTGCTAAGAAGTTTGCACATATAATAGATGCTGAAGTACCACAGGAGAATGAAGTTTTGCTCCAAACTAAATATATGGACAAGAAGCCCCTCATGGAAAAAAAGGCTTGAAAAAAGAACCAAGAAATATAAATATTTTAATGGAAGAAGCCCCTCGCTGTTTTGATGACAAAACAGCCAACCTAAATGCCTCAACGCCCTCTTTATTTCCTGCGTCAACGCTCCTTACTGTTCCAACAAAATTTTTGCCAATGAAACTAATTTTTGCCCCAATACTTATTTAGTTTACAAAAACTTTATTTATAATTTTATTTTTATTTCTACTAATCTTTAAGTTTATAGTGGTTACAAAAATAAAAACCATTGACAAAATTATATATATACAAAAGGGATTCAAAAAGCTGCTGATTGACCGCCAAACAAATGCCCCTATCATGACAACCCCATTAGGAAATGGGGATCCAAAATGTCCAGACGCTCTAAATTTTCATGTTAAAATTCTACTAATATTGGCCACCATATTGACTTTAAGGCCAAATCGCCCAATTTAAAACTCAAAGCTAATTAATTTGAGGTCTTGTCCTTAAAATAAGTAAATCCCATCGTTGACACTCAAAAATTAAATACTCTAACTCAAACAATGAATCAAAACATTATAATAAGTTGGATACTGAGTATTTAAAAGTTTAAGTTTATTTAATTCTGAATAATAAACTTTTAACCAATGATTTTTTACCAGATCATAATTAAAATTGAGCTGCCTAATTTGAACTTTGACACTAACCAAACTGAGGACACATCCTTTAAACTTTTAATTGACTTAAAAAAATAAAATCTTACATCTCAGCTCTCCAACCTGGGCCTCAAACAGCTGGAGAATAACCTAAGCCTCAAACTCCTATCTATAAACAGTCTCATCACTAACCTTTATATCCCAGAAGGGATCAAAAATGTGCTTAATGCTCCACCCAGCCATTTCTTACAGAATATTGGCAGAATTCAAAGCAACTACAACAAAGCTGGTGCCAGCTCAAGCCAAAGTCAGAGTTGGTTTCTCTCAAGCGGCATCCTGACACATCCTCCATAAATCTCACTGCCCTGAACTGCACCTTTATTCTGTCTCAAGCCTAGGCCTGGACCTGAAGAAATCTTTATGGGTAGAAATGGCGGCACTCTCACTGAGAAGGAGGCCAATGTTCAGTTTGATAAAGATCCTAAGCCTTACTCCCTAACCATTGAAAACATGCTACAACTTCTCAATTTTCTCATTGAAAAGGCTCTGGGCACATCCAAGTTCAAAGCTTATCACAACAAAATTTACGATAAAATCAGCAGCCTGCACCATGACCACATCAAAGTTTAAAAGGAACTGAAGTCCATCCAGGCTAAGGCTGATGCCATCCTGTGCCTCAAGATCTCTGAGTTAAAGCTTCTGAAAAAGTCAAATCAGTTTTCTTTTAAACTCTAAGCAGACTTAGGCTTGCTTCAGTTCTACTTCCTTGATGTTGACCTCTTTTACAGCTGCTACAATTTTATTATCTCCGTGGATGGTCCCCTACTTCTGGTGAAAAATACCTCTCAGGTGCAAAAGCTGACCAGTTGGCTGTGTAAAAGGGGGTCTACAAAAAGTCTTTAAACCCCCAAAAGAGGCTTGGAGGGGGTTCTGTTAGGACTTTGACCTAGTAGGTGTGAAGTCTCAACTTTAAAAATTTAGTTTATAATTTTTTTATTTTTTTCTAGTACTAGATGGTCCCAACCTGAGGGGGGGATTCATCGATGTAATTTAATTTATACATTTATTTAGTCAATCTCAGCCTATATTTATTATTAATATTTTATCAATTGATACTTTATCAGGCTTATAGCCCGAAAATGTTTATTAACCTTAATTTTTACAGTTTTTAAATGGTTAATAATGCCAACTTAACGACTAAATGAATTTGACATTAATTGCCTACTCAGCGTTCCACCAACTGATGGGATTAAATCTATACAACAATCTATTTATCATTATACTAGCAATATACAAGGGTGAGACCTTGTTCTGATTCGCCTTGCTCAGAATCCAAGGTACTACCCTTTATGTGCACTCAACTATTAGTTTTTCATTATCATTCTGGGATTCACTATCCTAGTCTAGTTCCAGATCTGGACTAGACTAAAAAACCACATTATTTTAAACTTTTTCTCCTAGCACTATAAATAGTGCTACTGTTTCTTAGTTAAAATGACTTTTCCCAAGTTTTTTATCTTTTAATATCTTCTGAGGCTTTACCCTTTTTCAAATTGCCAGGTTTTTGAAATCTAGCACCCAAGAGCAACTAACCAGAAACCCAATACAGTAAATGGGTTCCTTGTACCTTTGTCCATTCCGTGAGCAAGCCCAATACAAATGGTCAAAATGTAAAGATGGGTCAAATAGATTCATAATTGACTATTGTTGATTAGATGAAATTATGAAGAAGAATTCTTATCTTTGATCAAAGATCAATAAAGTGTTTTATTGACTATATGTGGCTAAATTATTCAAAGCAATTGTCTTCATCTTGGGGTACTGTCAAATCTATATGACTCCATAAGATCAAGAAAAGAATGTTATAATAATGTAACAAGGCCTTTACCAGCCTATGAGGATACCATAAGGCTTTTGTAATGCACCTAATCCTTTTCTAGAGAGTGATGGATAAAAATCAACCAGACCTCAATTTTCCCGTGTCTGGTCTAATTTAACAATATCAATGTGTTTCATGGGACATACATGGACCATTTACGCCATTTAGAGTAAGTATTCAAGTGGTTGGCCGCCACAAATATTAGGATTAAGCATAGAATGTCATTTTCTAAAAATGAGTTGAAAACTTTTGGTTATATTATAGTGCTGACGGATTAAGAACCTAGAAACAAAAGGTGGAAGAAATCAATTTAATGTTGACTCCAAAGAGCGCTCATGATATCCAGGTCTTTTTAGGAATGGGTGGAAACTATTACCAATTCATTAAGGTTTTTCAAAAAAGACTGATCCATTATTTCACCTGCTGAAGGATCCAAAGAAAGGGTTTGTCTGGAATAATGGTGCTCAAAATGCTTTTGATATATTATATAGCTACCTGACAATGAGCCTAATCCTTAATATTTAAATTTTAAGCAGCCATTTATTATCCAGTCAGATGTGTCACTTATGTGATAGGGGCTATACTCAGTAAAGTAAGAAAACATAGATAAGGGCACCAGGTACTTTATATTAGCTGAACCTTGATAGGCTAAAAGGATTTATACTGTCAATAAGTGTGAATGCCTTACAGTCATTTAATCCTACAAGCAGTCCCTTATTCATATTCATGGAACGTATTTAAGGTGCCAGCAACATGCATCTCTAATGGCTAGATAATTTGAAGGAACCAGAAGGAAGATTGACTTGGTGATCTTTGAATATACAGGCCTATAATTTTTAATTTGAACATTGCGCTGAAGCAAAGAATCAATCTGATGGATTGTCCAAGCTACTGGAAGGTTTTTGCAGTGTAAGATAGTGATGACTTAATTGTATAGATGATCTGAGGAGAGTTGAAGGATGAACCGGCATAAGTATAATCCAAGTTAAGGAAGGCTATGGAAAAACGAAAAATTTAGTGACTAGATTTAAAAGCTAACAGACAATAAAGGCTTCTGCTCCTGAAGCTTTCTGAGAGATGAAGTTCTTTATGCCACACATAAGGTTGTTAGCCATGGTGGCCTTAGAAAGATGCTGGAGCACATTCACCAGTACTATGATTGTGAATTATTAAGCTATATTGTAGCCAATTTTATATCCTGTTGCGTTGAGTTTAAACTTATAACTGCATAATAACGTGATGAGGTACTAATTAGTCTGACCAAAATTTTTATGGCACATGGTATCTATTGTAACGTAAGGGAATCCCAAGTACCATCTGCCAGCGACACAGCCCTAAATTGGAACTTTCCTCCATCCAAAAAGGGCATATGTTTATGACCTCTCTGAAATTTTTTGTACCCATTTGTTTGGCCCAATCAGCTGAGGTATGGTTTTGAACCATTCCAATCACCCTCTACCACTGCTGGAATCCAAAAACACCACGTCTCATCCTCATCACTGGGTCTCTGGATCAAGGCCTGGAGCTGACCTAACCTCTGCTACCTGAGGTTCATCAGGTCATGGCACCTGGTTTGCGCTATAGGCCGAGGTGCAGATTCAGTCCAACCTCTTAGGTCCATTCAGTTACCAGGTATATTGGTTACATGGCTTTAATAGGAGCAAAGCTCCAAAATATTGGGTGGCACCTTGAGCATGGTGCTTGAGGACCAACACAAAATTCAAAAAAATAAAAATAAAATTAAGTCAATTTAAATTTGCGCTTTAATTGTGGCGTTGACAGGGTGGGAGTTCAAAAAGTTATGATCATCCCATAGATCCCACCTTGAATTAGGTAAAATAAAACCAAAAAGATGAATTATTTAGATTCATATAAAAGATAAAACAATTTGAACCTAGAAAATTCCTTCAGCGCGTTCATCAGGCTTAAATGCTTCAAATAAAAAACCAGCCATTCAAAAAGCATCCAGCTTGACTAACCCTTTTGAATCAAATGGATTATAATTTTTTTATCACCTTGAGGTAAGTTCATTTTTTAAATTAAAAAACACTATACAACAAACCATTTCGTCACATCCCCCCCACTAAGAGAGAATCTGGGGGGCCCAAGGGTGCCTTAGAACTCCAAATACAAACAAAAATTCAGATGAAAATTTTAAGCTTTTCAAGAGGGGATTTTGGGAAGGCACAGGAGATCCAAGGGTCTCAGATAAAATAACAATCTCTTGGAGGTCCCAGTTGGAAGTTGCCTTGACTGCCATAGTCCTCATGCCACATCCACCTCCAAACCAGGTTATTGGGAGCCACCAACCCAAAAGCTTCAATAATGAGTTTAGTGCCACTTGGGATAGCGCTTGGACCCATCTAGCATTCTGCTGAGCATTAGCAGTCTGCCTGCGAGATTTGAACTTGGATAATATAATGGAAGAGAATCCTAAGTCCCATCTGCCAGTGACACAACCCTAAATTAAGAGTTTACTCTTTCCAAAAAGGGCAAACGTGTTTATGACCTCTCCAAAATTGGTTATACCCATTTGTTTGCCCCAAGCAGCTGAAATATGGTTTTGAACTAGTCAACCACCCTCTACCACTGTTGAAATCCACCAAACACCAAATCTCGTCCTCACCATTGGACCTCTGGATCAAGACCTTGCTGGCTTGACCTTTGCTACCTGGGTATTAATCAGGGCAAAGAACCCATTTTGCGCTACAGGCTGAGGTGCAGATCAGTACAGCCTCCTTGGACTACTCAGTTACCAGGGATATTGGCTACATGGCTTTAATAGGAGCAAAGCTTCAAGATGTTGGGCAGTACTTTGAGCATGGTGCTTGAGGACCAACACAAAATTACAAAATTAAACTTAAAAATTAAGTTAGTTTTAATTTGCGCTTTTTTTGTGTTGACAGGATAGGAAATAAAAGGTGATGATTATCCAATCAATCCTACCTTAAAATAGGTGAACTAAAACCAATTAGGTTAAAATATAAAATTAATATAAGTTAAACGATTTGAGCCTGGAAATTCTTCCAGAGCGTCTATCAGCCACAGAAGCTTCAAATTAAGAAACCATACATGCAGGTAAATTATCAAGATTGACCAAACCATTCAACATCAACTGGACAATAAACTTTTGTATTATCTTTAGTTAAGACTGTTTGTTTTTAAAGTAAAAACATGATGCGACAAACTATTATATCAAATTCTATAGATAAATGGGCCTTTAAGAATGAGCACTGGATGAGTACACTATATTATCATTGAAATTGAGCACCTTATGAGGTGGGTTGAAATGAGAGCTGTAAGATGAGTAGATGCCATGAGTACTGCGAAATTTATTCTAGAGCAAATATTTTACTAGCAAAGTTGTCCCCAGGCAATACTGACCAATAATGGGACAATTGTACACTTTTTGTTATTCCACAATTGAACAAGCTGATGGGCTTTAAAGGCGTGGTAACAGTTCCTTGTCATACAGAAACAGATGAAACTGTAGAACTAGTGAGTATCACAATAGCATCTATGCTTAGGAAGCTGGTCTTAGGTGAAGCTTCTTTATGGGCTTCTTATTTGAGATCAATAACTTACATATACAATAATAGCTTTCACTTGTCTACAGGGCAAACGCCACTCAAATTTTATATGGATGATGAGCAGCGTTACCACAAATTCTATATTAAGCAGTGGAACTGTTCCCAAGAATGAGTGAAGAAAAATACTTGTATAAGTTAGCAAATATCAGAGTTGATCTACAATCTCAAGTTTTATAAAACAACAATCAAACAAAGGATTCAAGCAAAAATTAACTGATAAAAAGTGGGGCTTACCCTTAAGGATTTACCGTTGGGATCATGTCACTTATTGCAATACATACAGGTTTGGTTGGCATAATAAGCTGGATGTGTTATAGTCTGGATATTTGAAATCACTATAAAATTTGCAACAAATGCTATATAATCAAGAATGTTAATGATGGTCATATAATCAATAGGGTACATAGTAAATTTCTAAAAAGTTGGAATAAAAAAATAAAGAATAAGAAATAAAAATAAAAATGAAGGTATTGAGAAAATATTTATTATTCTAAATTTATTTATTAATTTGAAATGAAAAAAAAAGAAAGAAAAAAGCTATTTTTTCTATTTAGGAGCCTCACCTTGTGAGGTGCAAATCCACCTTTGACGCCCCTGGGTGAGGAGCTTGTATAACTATAGCAATGTATAAGTCTCTGAAGTTGCTTTGTGCCCAAATGCTTGTCAGATTCAACCCAAGACGGAGCCAAGTTCTCTGGATACAAGGGAAACATGAGAAAGCCCAACTATAGGAAGTAAAATTGAAATGTCAGAACTTGTAAACAAGTACTCTGGATTGAGGGGAGAACAGCTTTAAAGAAAAAGGCAATTGACAAATTAGGTCCATATATTCCCTATAAGGCATAAGCACTGGGAGCTGTGTCTTAAGTGCTTGACAACAAAGTTTATCAAGTATGATTGACATATGGGAAGGTATTGTGTAAAGAACATGCATGGGAGGTTGATGGATCATTCCTCTGATTATAGCTATTAAGGTGAGGTGTTGACAAAGAGTTCCTGATGCAAAATATTCATGTAAACATCATACTGCGCCTTGAAGGTGACAAATATGAGCTTTTGAAATCAAAAATGAAGAGTGATGGAAATCAGGAGATGCAGGGAGCTTGGTTGCCCAAGTACAAAATAACTTGACTGGCGAAACAAAGAGCATTTTTGCAGTATCTCAACCTTATACATGATTAAAATTGTCAAGAAAAAAGTGGTGCCAAAGGCCTCAAAAATCTTACCTCAAAGATCTTCATAAGTGAGCTTAAAATGGTCATAATTCCTGACATTCAGTTCAGATAATAGTACTTTATATTTTAATTTATTCAAAACATAAACTATGGTAGAGAATTCTCTCTCTTTCCACTCAGCGTAACTTTCTGAGCAAATTTTATGGAAAACAAGAAGTAAATTTTGATTGCCCGCCATAGTTTTGCTCCAATGTTCTCAGATTCTCCGCTGGCTGCTCCAGTGTGGGGCAGTGGCGAAACTCCCACGCCATTTTCTGTCTGGCAGGAAAATGCACTTGGACTGGCTTGCCCAGTTATACTAAACCCCTGGGACGTTTTGTTCCTCCAAAAGATCTCGACGCCCACCTCACTAATACCCAAGTGGTGCCTTGCTGCCCCCTGGTGCTCCCCTGGAGCAACATGCATTTCAGCCTAAGGGTCAACTATGGGAAACGCTTCCCTTACCACAACTAAGCCATTATTGAAATGGCTCAGGCGGTGATGAACCTCACTGAATTTATAGATTTCTGCCCCTATAAGGGGTATTTCAATCTCAGCTTCACCTGTGAAGCCAATGCCCCCACTTCGGCAACTGTGCCCCTGGTATTCCAAGGTACCCATATTCCCACAATTTGGACCTGGCTCCCAGCGGACACCATTTTGGTGGTCCAGTTTGCTGGTTTTCCCACCCACCTCCTCCCTGCGGTGCTCCACCAGGAGCTGATGGACAGTTTGGAAGCACATGTCTTCAACCCCATCTTATAATTTGTGTCCCAAATGGGGCCACATGCTTCGCTGGGCCTTGGGCTTATGCCACAATCAGCCCTGAATTTAGTAAAATTGCCATGTCAATTCCCCCTCACGCCATCATTCTTTCTGCCCCTGACCATCTGTTTTGGGCCCGCGTTGAGGGTGGGTGGACGATCTGTCTGTCCTGTATTGACTTGGACCACTCAAAATGCAAGTGCCGCTCTTTAGCTACTTCCAATGGCTCAGATAATTTGTCCGCTGACCTACAATCTGCCGCCCACCCTGCACCAGTTCCAACATGGGTATGATCCTACCTCCCCCTCCCCCAAAGCATGATTCTGCAGCTTCACCTGCAGCCACCAATCAGCTTCCTCCTCGCCCCAGTGCCACTTCACACGATTCCTCCAATCAAGCACCTTCTTGGACCCCAGTTCAATCCCATGCTTCCTCCAACAGATCAACCAAACCTCAACCATACGCCGATTCCCCAATTCAATTCAACCAGAACCCTTAGGAGTTATTGGCTGAAATTGAGAAATCAGGTAAACCCATTGAAGAACCATCTCTGCAAATTGAGCGGTTTGTTAATGCATAATGGGACGCCAAATACCCCCCTCGTTTATATGTCCCAAAGCCAAATGCCAAATCATTTTGCAGTGATCACCAGCTTGCAGTTGAGGCAGCTGCCACACCAGATTGTCATCCCCTCCACAAAGCTGTCGCCAAATCAGTGGTGACGCTCACAGGAGGCTTTCCCCCTACTGTTATCCCCTCACCCCAAAAAGTAAAATTACAGTGAATCAATTTCACAAAATTGTTAACGACGCTATCCAGAGCATGGTAACTGTAGCACGGAATCCTAAAGCTAAGATTACCTGAACCAAGATTGCCATGTTTGTTAAACTCCCAGACACCCGCATTAAAGCTGAAAAAGCTTTATCCAAATATATCAGCGCCATTTTCTTAGCTGGCAATTTCCATAAAATACCAATCATCAGTGATATTTAACCACATGCCATCAATGCCCCAACGCCCTTGCTATCCGCCTTGACACATACCCTACTCTGGGATGAGGAAGATGCTGCCAAAGATGAGCCCCCTGATCCTCCCTCCCCTTCTGCCATGGAGGTATAAGCGGTTTCCACTGCCCACATGATTGGTTGTTTTTGTTTGGTGTGCTTCATTCATTCAACTCATTTTGGGCGTTTTGTTTGAATTAATTAGTTAGTTAGTTTTTAGTTTTTAGTTTTGGTAATGTCTGTCCCCTGGTTGGCTTGCCTCGAATAAATAATATAAAAAGTACAAATCCTTGTGGCTTTATTAGAGTATCAAGTTCAACTAGAGCCTGGGTGCCAATAAGAAAGTTGTAACTGTCATTTTACAACATGATGGCAGGAGCCATAACAACCAGTGAGCCAAATCAAAGAGGTAAGGAGGAGTGGCTTACAGGGAGCAGGCATGATGAGGTCCTGCTTTTTCTGTATTTGAGGGAGTGATTATAGTCCAGTGCAACCTTTGTCTGCTTGACCATCCGAGAGGAAATGATGTTGACAGAGAATTTTGTGTCAAAGATGGCCAAGATCTTCACCTTGTGGACAATGACCTCTACTCAAGAAACTTCAGTGCCAAAGTGGGGAATCAATTAATTGGAGAGCCTGGAGGGAACGGTCCAGAAAAGGCAGAGCAAGAGGAAGTTAAGTCTTTATTCAAAGTCATAGAATCTGGAACTTCCAATTCGTCAGGTTTCTTCAGGACATAACACTATGCACGTAGAGTGGCAGAAAGTTGAGGTTGAGGCGTTACATCATCAGCAGAGGGTGCTTCGTGCTTTAATCTGACTTTGCTTTTCCCAACTCGTTGTTTTGCTTCTTCCAACAGGAACTTTCTTGGTGGATGAAGATTCCACAATACAATCAGGGGGTCGCAGCGTAGTTTTGACCTTTGAAAGTGCCTGACAGCATGGATATTGGGTCAATTCCCTTCATTCAGAGCTTGGCATATGTCTGGATTGGGCAATTCCATTATTGGCTCCTTAATGTCAAGAATAGATTAAACATCTTTTTTGAGTTTTAAAAATAGAGTACCAGGTTGTTGTTGTTGTATTGGTAATTAAGAGAACATCTGAGATGGCATCATCCAAGGTAACCCAGTCACAGGAAGATAACGCCTGTGCTTCATGATATAAGCATTCCGCAAATTCAATATGAGTTTCCCCTCATCTCAGGAAGATACTCATGAAAGCCTGCTTATGGTTAAATATGATTAAGTTACTGCAAAATTATTTGATAAGGGCCTCCACAATGGCTGCCAACGTGGTGCATCTCTTGAAATAAAGCATCATAATCTCTTGGACCTTGATATCCAGACAGGTTTGCATATTCTGACATTTTTGGTGGTCAGTAGTCAGGTCCATCATGGTCTCTTATACAAAGAGGTGTGACTGAATTGTCTCAACCCCAGGACGTACTTCTCCCTTTAGGTGGGCTTGCAATATCTGACGGGTTCAGTGAGGACATGAATGGCAGGAGAGATTGGGCGTTCTGAGTTAGTGGGCTCTGTGGTGTCTATATCAGTATGCAGCATAGCCCTATCAAACTGATGGCGGATCTCATCCATGTCGTCCTGGATAGTGGCTTAGCATTCTTTGACGTGCTTGAGGGGGTTTTAGAATCTAAAAAGTTGGCGTAGTCTCCTAAACTCTTCATATTGTTGGGTAAATTGCTCATAGAGAGCATCCTTTTTAGCTTTGCTTGTTTTTAGTTGAGTAATTATCCTCTCAATGTTACGATATTCTGGGCTTTGGGAGGCGACCAGATTGGCGCAGTGCCAGTAATCTTCACATAGCGGCTGTACAAAGAGGGCAAGGTTGAATTAGCATCCAGATGTTCCCCTTTGATAGTCATTTCAAGTCCTCGGTCCACCAGTAACAGTTGTTGGTCAAGGGCTTTAAGTCAGGATTTATGGTCTTTATTGAAAAAGTTTAGCAGGTGAGGAGGTACCCAGAGGTCCTCAAGGAACTCCAGGCCCAGGGGGCCCTTATTTTTCCCTCCCACTGGTTCCTGTTTCTCTGAGGGCCTCATGTTATACCATAACTTCTGGAGTCAGCATCATTGCGAGTCATTTGCTCAGCTGCTGGACATGGCTAAACAAGTCAATGAGTTGAGAATCAGCACTTGGCAATCTTCAGTAATATAGTTAAGGAGGGTGGATAAGGCAAATTCCACTCCTTGTTATATGCCAGTGGTTAATTGGACCGTCCACTGAGTGAATTTATTATGCAAGTATTGGATGACTTCAGTGTCAATTTGAACCTGGTGGCGTTGAATGTCATTGATCTCCTAATAGTTTCTCCTTATGGCCTCTTGATTATTGCAACCAAAATTAGAGGTGGCGTCATATAAATCAAGGAGTTGGGAGTGGATCTGGTGGGTCAATCCTAGCTGCCGCTGCATCACCATGTGGTGGTGAGCGAGCAATTGAATGTGTTGGTGTAAGGCAGGATGCACAAATAATTGAAGGTATGAATTTTTATGGGTCGCTTTATATCATTGCCCAAAAACTTGCTGAGGAATAAAATTGGTGCATTTAAATAGTTTGGATAGAGCTGCTATGACTAGTTCTCCAACCAAGGGATTACAACTTCGCCTAGAAGCTCTAAGATTGTTTGGGCGACATTGGGAGCCTAATTTGATAGGTGGATTTATCAGGAACTGAGATAGTTAAAGTCATGGTTGCAAAAACTCAAGTTCTCATAATTGAGGTAGCATCACGTCTTGATTGTTAATAGCGAACCATCAGGTCAAACTCATATTCTCCTTCATATTGGGAGGGCCATCTTCGCTGTAATTTTTCATAGGGAAGGTAGGTCTTCACCAGGAGCCTTAGAAGTACCTAGCAGGGACACCAGTTTGTAGGACTTCTTTATCATCTCTGAAGGTCAGGGCCTTTAAGGCTTCTCAATTTTTAGTCAAATGCAGTTTCAGCAGAATCTTTTAGTGATGGGGTTGGCTAAGGCAACCTCTCAATGTGAATTCTTCGTTGAGGCTACTCTGTTCAAACAGGCAAAGTCTTCTGTATAAAAAAAACAGGCAAAATACTCACTAGTGAAGATAGCTAGGAAATCTGAAAGTATCTTAATTAATCAAAACTTGGAGATATCTATAAGACTTTGAGATACTCAATATCACACTAGGGAGCTTGAAATAATAGTTGGGATTGCAGCCATTTCCAGGGACCTTCAAATGGCAAAATCTTCACCAAGTGACTTGGTGCCTTTGTTAAGAAAATCGGTGGATTCTTCCAAGGTTTGAGTTTCCTTTCACCCTTTTTTGAATTTTGTTATTTGAGTTGGCCTCAATGCTCATTAGATTGGTGGAGTTCCTAAGACTAAGTTGCAATTTGGGTCATGTTCAAATCTCACTCATGTCCATTCAATTCTCATACTCCTTACAGAGGTCCTCTCTGCATCATGGCCCCACTCTCCCTATAATTATCAAAACCTTTTACTTAACTGTAGTCTATTTTCTCCCCATCTTTTCATCTTCATTGACCTCTCCATTAGTTTACATATTTGAGCTCATTTTAGCTTCATTTACAGTCAAGAGAACTTTTACTCTAATAGACTGGTTTGTACTTAAGTTTTTAAAGTAGATTATTCTTGATCATCTGGTTGATCTTATTAATAAAGAACCCAAGAAATGAAGATTAACTACGCTAGCTTTTCTTTCCCGTTACTATCACTTTTAGTAACATGATTCTACGAAATTTCTCTGGGATTGACAATCAACCATAAATTTGAGCAAATTTGTCCGCAACAACACCAGTTGGGCGAAAGTGGCCAGCACAAAAGGCCCAAAGCCCTCCCAACCTGCTGGGGAAAAACGCCCCAGCGGAATGTTGACACACCCTCCCACCAAAAAGGGTGAGTACAGCACCACACCCGGAGTTTTGCAATTTCTGCAAAAAATGGGCGCATATACCAAAATAGAACACTCCCAACCACTGTCCTCCCTTGATCACGGCCTTAGAATTATGGTCGGCAATACTTCCCTCAAATTATGGGAAAAAATGGGGGAGGCCTTCTCTGCGACTTTCCCAAACACTGTCTCAGTAAATTATAAAAATTTATATAGAGGATGGTGGATGTTGGGTTCATGTCCATGGAAGAAGCAGTGGAAGTAGCGAAAATTTTATTCTATGTAAAGATTAACAATGAAGACTTCACCATATGCATGGTGTGCACACGATGGAACGAGGCAAATGATTTATTCATCATATGACTGACTCCCAAGCACCGTGCATCGTGATATCCTCGCAGATGAGCTCTGCGGGGGCCTCAAAGGTTAGGGCGTAATCAAACAGTTTGAATTTGAGAAATTCCCCCTCCTGCCCCACCTGTGTACAGGGAAGGCAATAGCCATTATAGAGCCCAATCAGGACGTGGTAGAGGATATCACCCTCATTCCCCGCATGGCAACCATCAACCTCCCTGATGGCAGCATATCTCGCCCCTTCCACATCACACCAGAACACACCCCACCTATCTGCGAATTCTGCTCAGCTATATGCCACAAAGACCACGCATGCCCTGTCAAGTGTGGGATTGAATCACCTTAATTTTGTGAGGACAATATGGATGAAACAAGCCCTTTTTTGGCAAAATTAAGGACTCCACTTTCGCCTTCTAATGGGGCAAAAGAGCTGATGTAACTTTGGTTGAGCCCATTTTGTGCAAGGACTGCCGTCGTGCACAGACCGCCTGCAAGCAGGCCACAAGTTCCGCCAAGACCCAAACCCACACCACAATTTCCCCAGAACAGATTCAGGTGGATGCCATGGCAGCACAGTGAAATAACCAATCAGATCCCCCACATATAACCCAATGCAACCAAAATGATGAGGTTTTTGGACACAACCAATCAAACACCCCCAACCAAGTGGGATCAGATCCACCTTGCACCACTGTGGACCCTCCCAGCTAATCACGTGTGATAAGCGATGATATGGAAGACCATTTCAGCCAATCACAATGTGACAACACTTATGCACAAAA
>JAKSZP010012463.1:0-47450 GCA_022478985.1 Massospora cicadina
CGCGGATCCACCATGCCTTCCCATACAGAAGGGAAGGCCCTGGCCCTCAGCCCACGTCGCCATGCAATTGTGCACAATGGACAAGTTGTCACAACTCGCCTCAACCCCCAAGATCGTCCTCCCATCCGCCCAAGACTCCTTGAGCTCCTCCCTCCCTCCATGAGATTTGACCTTAAGGAATTGTGGAAGGACGTCTATCACCCCATCCTGTCAGCAAAGGTGTCCAACACCTTATGGAGAGTGCTCCACTGTTCATACAGGACAGGGGACCGGACTGGCCCTACCTTCCAGCACCGAAGCTGCCCCCGCTGTGTGGAGCCTATTGACTCCCACCTCCATCGTTTTTTCACCTGTCCAGGTGTCGCCGCATTTTGGCCAAAGGCCCGCGCGCTCCTCCATGCTCAGCCCGGTCTGGACACCCTGTGCAAGACCTCATGTTTGAGCAGACATTGCCTGGTTGCCACCGACCCCTCCGTGTCCTCGCCTATGCCACAGCCATCTGGACCATCCATAACTCCTTCCTTCGTGCTGCCTTTGACCAGCAGGTGTGGACCCTTCCACACATGATCACCCACTTTCAGGTACACTTTGAGATGGCCCTGAAGGTCTGCACTATGTCGCCAACCCTCCCCGCTCAGTTGTCACTGCAGCACGGCTCTGGCGCGCAAACCCCCCTCCCTTTCTCGATGCCTCCTCCCTCCCCTTCCCTCGCCTCAGGCTCTTAGGAGCCCAGGCGTAATTCAATAAACATCGATGAATCCCCCCCCTTGGGTTGGGACCATCTAGTACTAAAAAAAAATAGTAAGTATTATCATTATAAAAATATTCTAAAATAGTAGTAGATTTAAAATTTATGGGTAATTTGAATATAAAATATAATATTAAAAGAGATTCCTAAATGGAATAAAGATCCACCTTTTCAGCCCTCCGGTGTCTTGTCATTCTCCAGCCAAGTAGTAATGTATTCAATATTGGGAAATTTACAGATAAAGTTGAACATAAGATGGCGTGAGGTTAGTAACTGGGTTAATTGACGAAAGAAAAACAAGCCTTTGTTCTTCACATTTTTACAATATTATTAGATAGTCCAAAAGGCCTTTCTTATCAGTTGGTGGATTGCTAAGAGAGCAATTTTCAAAAATTTGTTTGTTTGAAAATTTGGCATTATTGATAGGAACTTCTCAGACCATAACAAGTATAAATTTTTGATTTTTGGGACTAAGAACGACGCAGCATCAGTCATAAATTTATAGTTTTATAGTTTTGGATTTAGCCAAAATATAATAGTATCAGAAATCCCAGATTGGGGTTTTACCCTTACTAAGATGAAGTCTGTCACTTATTTACCTTTATGCCGCAAGTTTAAGGCTAATTTCTGGGGTTTTTTGCCTTAGAACCCACCTTTTCCTCCTTAGTCTTCTTGACATGGGAGACTAAGGCCATGTGGCGGTCATGTAAAACCTTTATGTGCCAATCAGAAAGTCATGTCTATAGCTTTTTTCAAAAAATACCTCACATAATTTTTAGGATAATAATCTGAAATGTGCTTGTGACGTTATCTACTGTAAAGATACAAGGACTACGGCACCATTACCTTTATCTAATTTGCCACTACCACACTTTATAGGAGATAATAACTAATAAGATAGGAAAACTTCTGGAGAGCGGGATGTTAAGACTTCCAAGAGCCCCTGGACAATCCAGTACTAAAATGTGAAGAAAATGATGGAACCACTATCCACCTTGACCCTCACTACGCAGATGCTCCAACCCCCTACTCTCAGCATTGATCCGCCTCTACAATGCTGAGCCTGAAGATGACTTGCCCAATCGCCCTCCCTCTCTTCCAGGATGGGATAAGAGGCTCACCACTATACCACCTGATAGGTAACTTATCATTTCTTTTTGTCTTGCTGCCTGAAAAGTGCAGTCAAATTATATTTATTTTTAGTCAGTTTAATTTTGGATTTACAGTTTTGGTTTGTCATCAACTGGTTGGCTTACCTCAGTTAAATAAATAAAAGGATGGAACCACCATGTATGTTATAGGCTCATATGAACTACCAACATAAAAAAGTAATTATTTATACCTATTGCCATAAATTAATGATTCACTGGACTTTTTGGGTGGCATAAGGTACTTTCAGAGATAAAACTAATATTAGTATTGGCAGATTAAGCTCTCTATTTTAAATTTTATGATGGGGAAGGCTGACCATGGGATGGACACTTCCGAATATGACTCAGGAAAGATAAACTTAGTACCAGGGGAGGCACCCCAGAGAAGCGATGCTATCTCTTGTTGCCAGCGGGAACGCCACTTATGGGGAGGGGGAGGGGACGTGTGAAGGGGCCGTAGCCACTATTGAGCACGTGTGGAGGAAGGGGTCTGATTTGATGAGCCAGACTGGGAACCAGGAGGAGACCAGCTGTCGGTGACGCGGTGGGAGATATCCAAACATCCATGCTTGGAGGTGGTCCACAAAATGAGACCGGAATCTGTGGACAGTTTCTGGGAGGGTGGGGGTGGAGCCAGAGATGGCATCTAAGACAATCATGTGTGGATATTCCACATGGCGAATGCAACCACCAGAGCATGGAGGGAGGTTGGAAGGGGGGAGGCCATTGATGAAGCAAACATATCTCTTGACAGACTGAAGGGATGCGTTTGATCCTGGCCAAGTAGACGTTGGACTTCGCGCCATATCACTTTAGAGGTGGGGCACTTCTCCAGGCGGTGGAACAGCGTTCCATACTGGCCACACATGACACAGGATGAGTGTAAAGCGTTAAAAGCGCTCAGCTGTACGATACACCCGCCTCAGGCAGCGCCACTCATGGGAGCAGACTTGAGGCTGCAACAGAGGATGGTGTGCATATTTCCAGATAGTCTTTTGGGTCTCAGTGGAATAAGGGATGTCCATCATGTCCAGGTAGTCCACCCTGGATAGGACATGGGGTCAAATGGGGATCACGCCATCATGGATGGGTAGCCCCTGTACCTCTTGTGTGAACTGAGGAGAGGGGCGGTTTCTTTGGGTTGTATATCCACTAATACGAATTCTCCACTCTGCGCTTCGCATGGAGAGTAGGATTCGTTTGTTGTGGGTTTTAGTCCCGTGAGGACCTGTGGCCGATGTGTGTGATGTGAAGTATTTCATCAGGGAGTGGGGGTTTGATGGATTGTTGAGGCCCAAGGCTCAGGAGAAGTTTGAGCAGGCCGCGCGGGACCAGTGTTGGGATGGGAGTGTAGGAGCGGTGACGGCCGCGATCCAGGTGCCCAGGATCTTGGCAGCATGGGCTTTGAAGTCAAGAAGGCCCATGCAACCTTGATGATGTGGGCCAAACATGACCTCTAGCCGTACTGGTGGAGGGTGGCCTGATCAAAGCCATCCTTGCAGCAAGGCATACAGGGATTTGAAGAAGCTTGGGGAGAAGGGGATGGCGTGGGCTCCGAACCAGACTTTGGATAGGAGCATAGAGTTGGTTAGAACAACCCTGCCAGTGAAGGTAGTAGGGTGGGCTCTGAGAGAGGCGATGTGCTTTGTCACGTTGTCTAGGATACAACTTTCCATTACTGCTGAGGCATACCCGCCTACCTCCACCCACACGCCCAGATGGCGGAAAGGCCCTATGGTAGAGCGTGGCACGAAGGGGAGCACAAGTAGGCGGTGTGGGGTGATCAGGGAAGGCGGGCACATGTGCGAGCAGATGAGCCGGGTTGGGAACTAATTGCTGGGGCCCAGCAGTTCTGAAACCGACCAAGGAGGATGATTTCAGTTTTGGAGGCGTTCAGTGTCCCGTTGCTTACCCAGGAATATTCCTGGATGAGGGCTTCAAGCGCGTGCATCTTTATTATTAGATACCCCCACCATGCAGTCATCTGCAAATGCCATCATCTTGACTGGGGTTTGGCCTGGCACATGGACCCCAGTGAGTTGGGCATTCACATTTCGCAGTAGTGGGTCAAGGCTGAAGTTGTATAAGAGTGGGCTGAGGGGGTCCCCTTGTCGCAAGCCCCTTTGAGGGCGGACTACTTCCGTTAGGAAGCCTGGGCCATGCACTGCCATTGTTGCAGATTCCGTGAGCAGCATCACCCAGTTGATGAAGCGGGGGGTAGGCGGAATTGATGGAGGCAGGCCCTAAGGTATTCCCAGTTTACTCTATCATAGGCCTTTTGTTGGTCCAAGAATACAAGTGCTCCTGAGGCTGTGGACTGACATGCAATAGCCACTTAGTGCATGTTATCCCAAATCAACCTTCTGGGGATGAAACCAAATTGTTCTGGGGAGATGGTGGCAGATGCTACAGTCCCTAAATGGTTAGCCATGATTTTTGTTAAAATTTTGGTGTCTGTGTTTATTAGAGAAATGGGGCACCAGTTGGCTAAGTTAAGCTTATCCCCTTTCTTGTAGAGTGTGACAGTAAAGACCTCATGTCCTCCTGGTAGGAGGCGCAATTCCAACAGGCTTTGGTTAAGTGAGGCGAGCAGCAATGGTGATATATATTTGAAATATTTTTTGTGGAACTCATATGGAATGCTATCTGGGACTGGGCATTTTCAGTTTGGCGCACCGCGAATGGCTGTCCATAATTTGTTTGAAGTAATTAAATTCATTATTTCTGGTTATCGGAAAATGGTGTGGATATGAGCTCAGTCAAGAATTTCTGCCACTTCAGCTGGCTGAATTGGTTCAGCTCGGTATAAATTGGAGTAATATTTTTGCATTTTGATTGCCACTTTGGCCAGTATGTCCGCAATGGAATTATCTGATCTTCGAACCTGTGTGCAGGCCATGCTCTGGCGTGGTGCAAAAATTTTTTTGAAGAAATATGCAGTGCACTTGTCACCTTTAGTGATGCATGTGGCCCTGTATTAGACACAAACCTGATGTTTGTGTTGCCTTTCAAGTGTGTTGAGGTGGGCGGCTGCCTCTGCCCACTTCCGGCCCCATGCAGGGCTGTATCCTGTGGCTGGAATATTGGACTCCAAGTGGGCCAATTCCACCAGAGCGCGCGAGATAACCGCCGATGTGGCTTGTGAACATCTGGAGGAGAGATGGCGATAGTGGTGGATGGTGTCCTCTTTAAAAGTTTTACATTTGGAAATGGGTCTTGCGCAAAACGGTGCAATAAATGATATTGCCAAAGTTGCCTCTTCCACCCACATGGAAAATCCTGGCGATGCGAGCTTGGGGGGCGGATTTTGCACCAATGTGGGGACTTAGCAACTGTGACCGGTAGGTGGTAGGTTATTGAGACCAGTCAGTGGTCGGAGAATTCCATTTTTGTTGTTTTGAAGTGGGAGATTTGGGGTTGGAATTTCGCCGGCATTAGAATAAGGTCGATGCAGGTCATGGACCTTAATTGGCCGTTGTGGACGTGGGGACACATCATGTTTTTGAGCAGCGGGGCATGTCGCAGCAGTGCATCCATTAACCCAAGGGTGGCCTTTAGAACGCGTAGTTCTACGAGACCCTGTGGGGCATGGGGTGAGGGAGGCCACCAGTCCATTGGTGAGGTTAGCCAACAGTTCATGTCGCTGATTAGGAAAGAATCAGGGGGTATCAGGAGGGATTTGACCAATGAGAAAAATTCCTGATGCTCATGTGCACCATTTGGGGCATAGATGTTGACGATTGCGTGTGCTACATCAGCCCACGAGAAGGTGATGATGAGCACTCGGCCATTTAGGAATGTTTCTGAGGATGTGAATTTAAAAAAATTAATTTTCTGAATTAGCACCCCACAGTGCTTTAACCAAAAGGATAGGGATGGGAGGAGCATTGTTTTCCAAGCTTTCTCAGAACCTCATGGACAGTGGGACTCCTGGATAGCCAGGATATCCACGGGTAATTTGTGTTGTAAAAAACGCAGTCTCCTAGCCTGGGACGGGGAGGCCTTGAGTCTGGCGATATTCAATGTCCCAAGAGTGAAGGTTTCCCCCATTGCACCTTAGGTGCGAGGGGGTGGGCACCTGGGCCCACCAGCCACTTCTAGGTCCCCATGTGCTTTCACATCTCATGGGTGTTAGCAGCAACGCTACCAGAGTTTTTGTTGATTTTTGCGGAAAGAGTCACGTTGGCTTTGGCCTTCACTTTTTGTTTTCCCGACGTCAGACAAATTTTTTGTGGTGCAGATGAGTTTGGTGCACCGGCGAGTGGGTCAAAAAAATTTTTTTTCAGTTGGGATAGGCCCAAGTCAGTTTTGACTGGAGCTTGGGTGCAACAATTGGGTGAGATCGAATCTCCTATCAGATCCTCAGATTGAGTGGCCCACTTGGCATGGGCTTCCCAATCTGATTGGATGATGGATTCCCAAGTTGCTTCCGCTGTGAAGGTCTCCATGTCCTCCTGGCATTGTGAGTGTGGGATAGCGGTGGTGGCCTTGGCCGTTTCCTTAGCTGTGGCCCTATGGGCCTGCTTAGCCTTCTTCCATTCTTGCGGGGAGATGGGCTTTACCAATAGGTAGCAGCCTTGTGCTCCCCACAGGAAAGCCTCCTTGGTGCTTGCGGTTGGTTCGTAGTGCGCCTCTCCACTGGCCATGGCTGCTGAGGGGTGCTCTGGAATGTGACACCCTCCTTGATGGGGCATGCATGCGCCTTATGGCTGAACGCATCACAGTGGGTGCAAATGGGGGGCGCGCTGTCCACTGTCACCCAGAATGGATGGGTGGTATGCCCTGCAATATCAATAAAAGTGGAGTGCGGGATCTGGGTTAGGTCCTTCGCGATCTCCACAGTTGGGGTCAGAACTGTGATGGCTTTGCCAGTGCACAGGTGTGGCATCAGCGTGAAGCGTTGCATTTCAAAAGATTGTATTTCGCCATATATGGCGAGACCATCTTTCAGGTGTTGTTCCAACATGTCACATTTTACCGTAGTAGGCAAAAAGTCAAACGTGAGGAAAATTTGGTTTGATTTTGTCCATCTAGTGCATTTGGTTTTGATGACCCGTTGCCCTTCAGGGGAGGTCAACCACTATGCACACCGCTGCAGCCTCGTCTGCTGCTTTTCTGCTTTCAAAACCTAGGTCCAGCCAACCGCGTGACATGGAATGAGGTGCAACATACACCACGGTCAGGAAAACTTTGTGTACATCTTCACAAAATTTTTCCCATAAGGCCGTTTTTTGGATGTCCAGATACACATGGACTCCGAATTCCACCGATGAAAGTGGTTGGGAGTGTGGCATGTTGATGTACTGGTTGCATCATGCTTGCCATGCAAGTATCTCCGGGGAAATTGTGACCACCAGTTTTTTAAGATTTTTGTCTATTCCGCTGGATTCTCTGGGGTGTTTTCGAATGTTGGAGGCTGCGGGCCTTCAACCTGCTCCTCTTACCTTGCTTGCCCAACTGCTCCCTGACATGGGCGCAGACTAATCTCCTCTGTGAGATTATCAAACTAGATTCAGTCTTGAATTGATTAGGTTGCAATAGTGATTGCAACGAGAAAGAAAAGTTCCAGATTAAGCTCTCTAAGGTTAAATAAGATAATTGCTCCATAATCAATTATCAGAACCTTTTCTTTCCCATATGAATACATTAAGTATTGTAAAAAGATTCAGAGATTTTTCAATGAATAACAGATACTATCTTTGGTGATCTCAAGCTGTATTGTGTCTTGATATACTTTGAAGACATACCCACCTCCTTAAAAACTTTTTTGGAATACTTGGTGCAAAGATATATTTATTTTTCTGCCTCGCTGCAATAAAATTAAAAATAAAATTCAGTGAAATGCTGTCATGTACACATGACATAATAGTGGGGACTAACCCCAAAGATAAGGCTGGGCGCCTGGAGGCCCAAAAGGTGAAGCTACAGGGCCTCCCAGACCTGAAGCACACCCTAGACCAGCGCTGGGTAAGGGCAAAATATGTCCAGGCTGGTCCTAGTGGGGTGCTGAGTGCCCAGCCCCTGACAATGGGCCAAGCATTATAATGAAATATCTATCAAATAAAGGTGGATGGTTCAGCTTGGTTAGTCAATAAACAGGGATTCTAAAACCCATTCCACCTATGAAATAATGCGCTCAAGTTGAATCCAACTTCAGTCAATCACTCGAGTGAAGTCAGTTTTGGCCAATTCCACTAACTTGGATGGCAGTATTGACCTATTGGTGAGTCGCTGCTTAGGCCCACTGTAGCATAACCCCAATTTCCCCATCTGAGCTTAAATATGTTTTCTATAACCAACATTCCTCGTTGGTTGACTTCCCCAATAAACCTTGTCCCCGTTATACCATTTTACATTATGCTTTTTTTAACAATCCTGTGTGCAAACCTCTTCAAGGAGGTCTCACGCTCCATTAACCTTGCCATTCTAACACAATCTGATTCTCACCTCATGCACCGTTGGTCCACCAAGGTACCCTCCAACCTGGGTCATCTACCCCTTTTCCCCATGTGCACCGCGGCGCTTTTTGGCTTGTTAATTATAGCATTTCTTTGCGTATATTATTATTTCTCCAGCACCTTCCTCTGGGCAATAATTAATTTTATTTTTATGGCTAGTTCCCTGGCGTTGATCTTGTGCACCAAGAACCGCCACGCTGGGAACTTTGGAGTTATAGACACTCTCCTAGCAAATGCAATATTTTCAAAACACTTTAAAGTGCTCAAATTTCATATTAGATACTAAGATAAATGTCAAGATAAAAAATATGACTGGATGATACTTCACCTATCCAGTGGATCGTATTTATGAGTCAAGGTGATCTTCAAGATTAAGCAATAAATTATGTTTTGAATGTGAATTGATTGAAATGATTATGGTTTGGCAAAAAAATGAATTCCTCTGAAGTCTTGATGATTAAATGAAACCCCTAAATTGTTAGCAAATAGAGAATTACTAAGAGAAGGGGTGAAAGTGACTAAGAAATACTACAGATTAAGAGTTGCTCGTGATAAAGAGAAGGGAGAGGTCTATCAAGAAGAAAGAGAGTAAGTAAGATTAAACAAAGGTAGTCATTATTTTATATGTAAGTAAATTGGTATTGTTAGGGTCATAGCTACTTATTAAGTACTTTATTATCTCTAATTATTGTGGGCCAGCAATCCTTATATTGCTCTTCCATTGCTCAATGGGTTTTAACCTGTGAAACTAGTTCGGTGGAGTCTACCAATCTGCCAAAAAGTTACCAGTGGTGCTCACTATAGGGAGCCCATTGATCAACATATTAAAATTTTTATAATAGGCAAAGCCATGGCACAATTGGCTCATCTTGACGGGGTACTACCCTAGTTTATTGATTTATCTCAATTTTCGGAATTGAGCTTGCCTTGGATATAAAGCTCCAGGCTAAAAATGCTTTCTAAGGGAATAAAAATATAACAGAGCAGCTCACCAAGGCCTTTCACCAACTGCACCTGGTGGGTGGCCAGGTTAAAGAATTTGCTGACCACCTGAGCAACACTAAAGAACGGCTATATTGTGCAGAGAGTAAATGGAATAGTTGTGCTGGGGAGGAAGGGGTCTGCATAAACATGCTGCACCCATTTAACCACAACAGAAACATACCCTGATTTTTTAAGCAGTCAAATTTGCAGTAGTAGGGGCTACCAATTGTCAGAAAGCTAAACTGTTGTTATTTTCTCTGGGTGTTGATAGCGTTGACCAGGACACCTGTTACCTTAAGAGTAATACTGTAACTTATCATGAGGTGAAGGAGACTATGATCCGCCTGTTTGGGGGTGTGGCAAGGATGGCACGATGCAAGTCAGAGTTTTAAAAATATAGTTTAGAAGAACAAGTTATTAATAGAGTTCACAGAGAGGTTCACATCTGAGGCTCATGTGTTGTTAGGAGCAAATATCCTAACTAACAAGGAGGTGTGTATACTGATGATGGCGGCAGTCAAGCCATATTGAGAACTGTATAATGCTATGAGTCACTTTGTTCAATATGAAATGGAGCTATTAAAATTGTCAATTGTTTTCGCCATCTATATATCACATTTAGTGCATCCGATGTGGAACAGAAAGCCCCTGCAACTGCTACTGAATCCCCATCAGGAAATGGACACCAACGACTTAAGTACAATCCGTTGGTTCAAATCTTGTCCACTTAACACACTGGCAGTTCCTTTCCGCCCCCATTATATGCAACCATGTCATAATCGGCTAAATTACAATCCATCAACAAGATTTTTTGACCTGGACCTGTGGGTGTGATACAGAGACAGGTACTGTTTACTAATGCTTGTTTCTCATGCAGTCAAAAAGGCCATTATGCGGTTAGCTGTCTGGTCAAACTGATTGTCCATGCAGTACCCATTGCCTCAAATAAACTGAAGAAAAGATTGAGCGGAGTAGAGATGAGACACTCTACTTTCACTAATTCAAACTTTACTGTCCCTGATGATTCCTGCAAATCGCTTTGTTTTGGTCCCATTAATCACCCTGATAATCAATTATATCAACAAATACCCTACTATTTCTTGCCTTTAAACTGAGGAAGTGACTCCATTAAAGCAGACTTGTTGTTCTGCTGAGATGTACAAAAACTTTACATTTGAAAATTCATTAACTTAAATGGTACAGTCGAAGTTGGACCCTTAACAGATTTTGCAACACTATAAGGGGTGAACGTGGAATTCCCATATAAATTGCCCGGGAGTATTAACATGTTGGCGCTGGCCCTCTCTTTTCTGAATAACCGTAAGCTCTTGGATGTTCATTCAATATACACCAACCGTTTCTCTTATTTAGGACTTAAATATTAAGATTTTTTGTCTAGAGCACAGAAATCTGAGATATTATAGATATTGGTGCTCCTGTCAACATAATATCCATTTGTTCTCATGGATAGGCTTTCGCTGAAGCCTAATGTGGAACACAGAGATGTTTATGGGACCGCAGGGGCACAGAGCACTGTGTTAAATGGCGCTTACAGCGCGTTGCCTCTGAGGTTCAGTTTTAAGAGCATCTACTTCAGAAGTGGTTTGCCTAGTAATCATTATGATGTGTTGATTGGGGCGAATTAATGCAGCAATTTGGTGCAGCGATTGATATGGCGAGGAAACCTTTAATATTCTGGGACAACGGATTCCCACCTATATTTTACCTCCAATGGAGTCCTGGAAGACCCAATCCGCTTCATCCATATTAACCTCGCATATAAAGATGGTGTGATTATTGTATGATATCAGTGGATGAAGCGGAGGACCCAAGCTCTTCCTAACCAGATTTAAGAGTACAATGGCATTTCACTACAAGCTGTGAGTGCTTTAAACATACTTTCTGGGCATAAGGTCATAATAAGGACATGGCTCAAAATAGATATCCTGGAAGGTCTATATGTTGAAATTATAGGGCCTACCTGCAGTCACGGTTAGAACAACATATGGCTCCTGGGCTCCAGTTTCCAGGGAAGGGGGAAATGAAGGAGTTGATAGCTAACCTGCAGCTGGACTCTATGAAGATTCAAATGCACAAAGTGGTGGCTTAACTGCATCTGATTTCTATCAATGAGGTATACTTTATACATGATTCTGGTTCTTGGAAAGACTTTGGGCTACCTTTAAAAACCTCATCCAGTGTAATGACTGTGGTTTTGCATTAGTATCTAACTATTCTGTCAGAGGATCAGAAGGACAGGGTGATGGATCTGTTTGAGAGATAACAAAAATTTTACATCTTAAGACCATGACTTGGGATGTGCCCACATAATTGTGGATTGGTTGGACATGGGATATCACCCTCATATTTGGTTACAGCATATACATCGCTCAAAGGCAGTGGAAGAAGTTGTATCCAAGGAGATAGATAATTTGGTTGAACAGGGCATTTGGAGCCGTCAAAGAATCCCTGGGCGTCCCCTAGTGCTAATTGTCAAGAAGAAAGATGGCACCAATGAATAGTATTGACTACCAGAAGCTTAACAGCAACACAAAAAAGATTTATATATGCTTCCATGAATGATGACGCTTTAGATCAGCTGAGAAGCGCAAAATATTTCTCCACTATGGTTTTGATATTGGTACTCTCAAATCAAGTTGCCAGTAGTGTGAACAAGAGAAGTGCGCTATAATCACCTCAAAAAAGTTGTTTAAGCCTACAAATATGGCACACGGTTTCTGCAACTCCCAGCTATGTTCTGGAGGGCGATGGACACAATTTTGGTTGAAATGAAGGTGCCTTGCGTTCTAGTCTGCCTTGACAATATTAATGTGTTCTTTCAGATGTTCATGGAACATCTCAGCCATCTGGGACAAGTGTTCCACGGACTTGCTGAAGCTAAAATCAAAATTAAGCCACAAAAGTGCCGCTTTAAAAGGAGAAGTTGGAATACCTTGGGCTTGTGGTAGACTCTAAAGTGCTTAGACCTCAGCTAGCAAACATGTAAGCTATATGCAAGATGACTTGGCTGGGTAATAAGCGGGATATCTAGGTGCTTTTAGGGATGGTTATTTAATTACAGCGGTTCATTACCAACTTTAGCTATATTGGTGCTATATTCTTTGATTTATTCAAAAAGCTACCTGTTATAGTCTGACATAATTGGTGAAATACGCCGAAGGGGTTTTACAAAGGGTAGC
Organism: Massospora cicadina; assembly: GCA_022478985.1. Lineage (NCBI taxonomy): Eukaryota > Fungi > Entomophthoromycota > Entomophthoromycetes > Entomophthorales > Entomophthoraceae > Massospora > Massospora cicadina. Next base: position 12,542 of record JAKSZP010012463.1, read on the forward strand.
TCACTGAGAAATAAGACTGACAATATGACAATCGTCATTCTCAAAAAAAGTTATAGCCGTTTAATAAATAGGTAGCAATCCCCCAAAAACTCCTTACTTAATTTAATATATATATCCAATGTATCCTTGCTGGTCCGCTCACTCTAAGCTACTAACAATCCTCCTCTGTCAATCATCTTATCTCACTTATATATCAACGACTTCAGATAGTACCATTTACTCAGCTTTGAAATTCAGTTCCACCATATCTCATTGGTTCTGGAAAATCTTAATTCAATAATTCATGATTGCAATCTACTTTCTTTCCACTCAGCATAACTTTCTGAGTAAATTACACACATTAAAAAAAGTAATTATTAATTTCCCAGTTGTAGTTTTGCTCCTATGTCCTTGTTTTCTCCGCTGGCTTTTCCAGTGTGAGGCAGCGGCGAAACTCCCTCCACCATTTTCTGTCTGGCAGGAAAACGCGCTCAAACTGGCTCACCCAGTCATTCCAAACCTATGGGCTGATTCGTTCCACCTAAGGACCTGGATGCCCACCTTGCTTGCACTCAAGTGGTACCTCGCTGCCCCCTGGTGCTCCCCCAGAGCAACATGCACTATAGCCTAAGGGTAATTTATGGGAAAATCTTTCCTTACCACGACCAAGCCATTATTGAAATGGCACAGGTGGTGATGATACCCACTGGAATTATAGATTTCCACCCCTATAAGGGGTATTTTGACCTTGTCTTAACAAGTGAAGCTGATGATGCCACTGCAGCAAATGTGCCCCTAGTATTCAAGGGCACCCCTCTTCCTACAACTCAGATCTTGCTCTCAGCGGAAACCACTTTGGTGGTCCAGTTTTCTGGTTTGCCCACCAACCTCCCCCTGCAGTGCTCCACCAGAGCTGATGGATGGTTTGGAAGCCTATGGCTCCAACCTCATCTTACAATTTGTGGTCCCAAATGAGGCCACGTGACTCTCTGGGCCTCAGGCATATGCCACAATTAGCCCTGAATTTAGAAAAATCACCATGTCAATTCCCCCTTATGCCATTATTCCTTCAGCGCCCAGCCATCTATTTTGGGCCCACGTCAAGGGCAGGCGGACGATCTATCCATCATGTTTCAAGTTGGACCACTTTAAATGCAAGTGCCCCTCCTTAGCCACTTCTAATGAATTGTACTACTTGTCCGCTGGCCTCCAATCTGCCACCCACCCTGTACAAGTTCTGGCATTGGTTATGACCCTACATCTCCCTTTCCCAAAGCCAGTGGCTGCAGCTGCACCTGAAGCCACCAATCAGCCTTCCCCTCACCCAATGCCACATGTGATTCCTCCTTCAAGCATCTAATTGGATCCAAGTTTGATCCCATGCTTCCTCCAATGAATCAAACAAACATTAACCATATTCCAATTCCCCAATTCAATTCAACCAGAACCCATGGGAGTTATTGCCTGGAATTAATGAATCAGGTAAGCTAATTGAAGAACCATCTCTGCAAATCGAGTGGTTTATTAATGCAGAATATATATGCCAAATACCCCCTCAACTATATACCCATGGTCAAATGCTGAATTATTTTGCAGTGATCACCAGATTGCAGTAAAACTAGCTGCAACACCAGATTGTCATCTCCTTTGTAAAGCTGTCGCCAAATCAGTGGCGATGCTCACAGGAGGAATTCCACCTCATGTTATCCCTGAAAGTCTTACTCAAAAGAGTAAAATCACAGTGAAACAATTACATAAAAATGTTAGCAACGCTATCCAAAACGTGGTAATGAAAGCATGGAATACGCAAGCTAAGATTACCTGAAAATTTATCGCTACATTTGTTTAACTCCCAGATGCCCGCATTAAAGTTGAAAAAGCTTTAGCTGAATGTATCAGCGCCATTTTTGCTAGCTGGAAATTTCCATGAAATACCAATCATTAGCAATATTGAACCACATGCAGCTGATGCCCCAACGCCCTTAATTTCTGCCTTGACATGCACCCTGTTCTTGTTAGAGGAAGCTGCTGCCAAAGATGAGCCCCCTGATCCCCCTCCCCTTCCATCATGGAGGTATAAGCGGTTTCCGCTGCCCAAATGGTTGGTGTATTGCTTAAAGTGTTTCAAGCAATTCGCTCATTTGTGTATTTTGTCTGAACCAATTAGTTACGTTGGTTTTAGTTTTTAGTTCAGTAATGTCCATCCCCTGGTTGGCTTACCTCGAATAAATTAATAAATTCATGATTGCCTAATTTTAGGCGATTTACCAACTATTTGTGATACATCAATATCTCCTAATTGCCTCATTTTGAAAAGATTAATAATTATTCGTTCTAACCCAATATTGCCTCAAAGTGCTCTAAAATTGTGACTTATACTCATGCTCAGTGGATTTGCCACCTTCCGCCATAATGACTTAGGGCTTATTGTCCATTCATATCAGAATCGTTCCATTACCACCCCCATGACTGGATGATAAGGCTTCTATTACTTTATATGTCTGGAGAAACTTCGCTTGCACTTGGGATGATCCAACTTCTCATGGGGTACTTAATAGTATATGCATCCACATCTGTCTTCTCAATAACTTCTTGCGGCCCAATCCATATTCTAGCCAACTTGTGCTTCCTCCAAATACCATGTTAGCCATGGAAGAAATTATATCCCCATCTTTGAATTGAGATAACCTGCTATGCCGCACTTGATCAACAGCTTGAGTCTTAATCTTCTTGGCTAAACTGAATGAGTATGCTTCAATTTGCAATTTTATTGATGTTTCAGCTAGGGTCATCAAATAATGTTGGAAACCCACTCTGCTGGTATATTCTACACAGGCATATAGCAGTGCCAGAAGAGCAGGTTATTAACCATACAGTAATTGGAATGGGCTCTTCCACATGGTGGAATGATTTCTAATATTATAGGTAAAGATGATAGTGGACAAAAGGGAACTCCAATCTGAGGGTCAATCAACTACTAATTTATATGGTATGTTTTCTAAAGTCTCTTTGACCCACTTGACCATTCCGTTGGACTCAGGATGGTATGGGGCTGTCAGAAATTCATGAATGGATCATCAGCTCATTCAACTTTGGCATGATATGCGAAGTGAAGTTGGTTCCATTATTGGTAAGGAGGAACTGAGGGCAGCTATGCCGCTAGTAATAAATTCCATTATGAAATTGACACTGTGATCGTCCCCAAGTCTCATATCGCCCTGCTTCAACCTACCTGATCAAGTGTCTATAACCACCAGAATGTACTTGAACCAGATAGCTCCCATTATCAGAGGGCCAACAACATCAATGAAAAATTTTATGCCAAGCAAGGCGCAGTTTCACTAACTAGTACAAGGTCTTCTGATGGATTGGCTTTTCCACTTGGTACTGGTGGCAGGAAGAGATAGTGTCAAGCACATTAAAGTTCATGCTCTCCCAGTAATACCGTTGCCACAACAATCCATTTTCTTGCACATTCCACCATGTCTAATGGCCCTATATATGATCAAGATAATGTTAAGCCATATTGAAGGTCGCAGGAAGTTCACTGTCAAATCACCAATCCACTTATATAACTCACCATTCCGCTGAAAGGTGTTGGCTTACATTACATCTAACAACTTTATGACTTGTGGCGGCTAGTTATTGTACTTACTGCTAAGCATTTTATCATACATATTGTCGCTCAGATCTGCTGTAACTGCAATGATTGGAACCTCAGTAAGCAGCCAGCATTCTGGGGGTTTTGCTCCAGTGCAATGGAGAATCTTAAAGTCAAAAGCCTGATGTTTTAGGGGCCCACTTGGTTAGACGCCTATCAAGCTCCTTGAGGTTCTGCTACCATCATAAAGAATATGATTCATCATGACCTTGAACTTCATTCCATGCAGATATACTATAAATTGCTTTTACGCATAAATCACTGCTAAGCACTCCCGCTCAGTCATGATATAATTATGTTCATGGCAGTTCAAGCTCAAACTGCATTATGCAATGGTTGCTCCTCCCTTATTGTCTTTTTGAGATAGGCGCGAAAATGGTGGAAAGGAGGCATCTATTTGAACAATGATCCTTATTTAAATTTGGGTATCCTATCACTGGCGCACTGATCAGTGCCATTTTTAGGGAATTTAAAAGAGCATTTTCAGCGTTCCGTCCATTTAAACTCGTCATCCTTTTTTTATAGTTTAAACAGAAGACCTTAAATACAACAAAAGTTGGGTATAAAGTGGTGATAATATCTGACAATCCCAAAAAATACCTGTACATCACGTTTGCTGCTTGGTGTAGACATTTTTGGATAGTCTCCATATCAACTGGTTGAGGCTTCAGCCCAGTTGCATTGACTAATAAACCCTAGTTACTCTAACTGCTCTTTGAGTAAGTGACATTTTTTAGGCTTGTTCTTGATATTGGTCTTCGCTAGCTAGTGGAAGACCCACTTCAGATGGGTAAGATGCTCAGAGAACGTTTGGGAAAAAACATTGATATCGTCAAGGTACATAAGGACACTTGACAGATTCAGGCCACCAATAATGGTATCCATGGCCCGTTGAAACATAACTGGGGAATTACACAGCCCTTGTGGCATATAGGTTGATTGAAAAAGACCTTTGGATGTGATAATGGGCATTTTTCCAGTTCCACCGTGATTAACTTAATCTGCCAATAACCTGATATCTAATACATCACAGAGAAGTAATGAGTTCCAAATAATCAATCTAGTGCATTGTCAATCCGTAGCAATGGATATGAGTCCTTTTTGGTGATACTGTTGAGCTTCCAGTAATCTAATGTAACCACCCAGTTGGTACCATCCTTTTTTTACAATAAGAATGGGTGAAGCCCACAGACTTTTCAAAATTTTAAACATCCCTTGCTCCAGTAGCTTTTTGATCTCCATTGTCACTACTCTCTCAAATGCCCTTTATTGGCAGACTGGTCATGACTTGATGGGAGGATGATCCCCAGTGTCCAACCGATGGACCACCCCCATGTGCATCCTAAATTATGGTCATTAACAACAAAAATCTCCTTATATTTTGGAATAAAGCTATTGCTTGATCATTCGGCTCTTCAGATAACCCTATCAATCAATTGCACGAAAACACATTCATTATGATGGGCTGTGATCAATGGGTAAGCCAAATTCATCCAGTGACCTGAAATCATGTATTTAAGGACCTCCCCCATGGGTATCAAATGCAAATACAATACTATCTGGCATCAGTGATCTGCAGAGGTTCACTTTGTAGGTTCGCTAATAATAATTTGATTTCTCCATGTCCCAGTAATATAATGCCTGGAGCACATGAGGCTCCAGCTGCGACTGCTGATATGGCCCAATGGCCTCCCCATAGAGCCCAGCCAGTACTTCTATCCTTAACTCAGTATTTAAAAGAACTTGGTGCCCATAGGGGATAGATAAAGGCTAGCAGCTCATATAGGAAGCCCCTTGATACTCATATATCTGCAGAGGAGGAGCCCAGGTCTCTTTTTTAACTGATGGTAGCGCACTGGAATTACACCATTACTATAGGCGAGATTGACATGTCCCATATGCACTGGATCCCTGGGCACTCCTCTGGAGGTGAAGTAAATTAGGATTCGCTGCCCCACAATTTAAAGGTCACCTCCGCCATATCCACAATAACCCTGAAGTGTCACATGATTTTAGTTCCAATTAACATGTCGTAATTATCATTTGGCAACACTATCACTAGGGCTGTAATGACAATCAACCCAAACCACGATGGAAGCACGCTATATGCTCCTTTAGAGATCGTGGTTTCTGCTTTAAAGTCCCATATACCATTTGGTGCTCCACATCAGATTTGAGTGTCAACTTAGACACCAACTTAGTGGACACTATATTAGCTGGAGCACCTGTATCTATCTTAGCTTGGACTCAGGTTTTGGCTACAACAATGTCACAGTACATGCATTCTGCATATGATGAATCTTGACTGTTTAACACATGGACACACAACGACTCTTTTTTCCCAGGAAACTCATAGTCCGCTTACCAACTTTGGATTATTCTTGGAGGATAGAGTCAAACGGAAGGACGACGTTTACTCCACACAGTGAAGGTGCATTTGAGGAGGGGTCTAGCTCATAGGGGAAACTTGGTCAAACATTTGACAAGTGTGGCTTCGGTTGCTCCATCAAAGCCCTTCTTCCTCCAAATCCTCAACATAAGGTCATGTCAATATATTCACCCTCTCAACTGGATGCTGATATATGAATGCAGCAATATGTGGAGGGACTTCCGCTGAATAGACTACTACAGGTTTGGTTGGGACGTTTGGGATTGGGCTAGCAGAGGTAGAGAGTCACATCTCTACTTTGCTCTGACTTTTCCCTGGTAGTACAGTACCTGTTTTATGTGATGGATCTGATGATTAGGGCAACCTCTTTCCAAGTGTCCAGGGCAGCTGGATTTGAAACAATTGAACCCATAGAGTATACATCCTTGATTTTAGTAAGATGAGCCTCGCTAATAACTTGATCATAGACAATTAACATAATTATGCCCAGGTCGATAATTGAGTGTTTGTCAATAGGCAGGTCCAGGGAGGAAGTTGAAAAGCTGAGGGTAAAGTGGCAGAATCTGAGCCAAACGGCCTAATTTCTCCAAATAAGAAGGTCCAATGATGGCGGCAGGTTGCTTCCACTCGGTATTGGGTAGAGGGAAGTTACAGATAGCCAGTGAAACAACTGCACAATCTTAAGCAAGGGAGTTCATTGCCCAACATTTGGGTCTTGGAATTGTAAAGCTCACGATATGGCTTCACGATAGAGGTCATCGCAATGCACACATTGGATTTGGATAAGATCCCCACCCCCATTAACAAGTGAGCTTCCGCTGTAAACTGACCACAAACACAGTGAGGGTCTCATTATGCTTAAACCTGATGGTCAAGTACTCAGCCTTCCACTGTGACATCTTTGCAGCTCCTCTTAATAACCACAGCACTGTATCCTCTACCTCTTAATATAAAATGGAACTTTTTGGAAGGTAACAGGTAAATTGATTGGCACTTCCAACATCCAAGGAGGATACTAACAGTTTTGCTTTACATCAATCTGAGGCTCCTTCCATTACAAACTCAAATTGCGTAAGGAACCCATGAATATTCCCGTTACAATCAAATGAAGGCAGATTATAAATACAGACCTTCTGTTTTTGAGAAGAGCATTAAGGCAAGTTTGAATTACGCAAATTCCATTGGTGCAGTGTGTTAAGCAGATCCCCTTTCAAAGAAAGCTGGATATGACATGGCCGGTAACTGGATAATTTTTGCAATTGATCAAAGGGCCCCCTGTAAAGAGCACCAGTGTTATAATTTTTACGGAATTGAGGAAATATGCCAAAGGGATTTACACATGGTTTAGCCCACTGATCAATAGGACTGATGTTATGATGAAATTCATCCTTGAAACCAAATAATGAACATTTATTAAATATGGAGCAATCCCACACCCCTCAAAAGAACACTCTTTATTTACTTTAATATTTATATCCAGCAGACCCTCGCTGGTCCACTCACTCTAAGCTAATAACAATCCTCCTCTGTCAGTTGTCTCATCTTGCTTATATCTCAGCGACTTCAGATGATACCATTTCCTTGGCTTAGTAATTCAGTTCCACCAAGTCTCATTAGTTCCAGCAAATCTTCATTCATTATATTCTCAATCGTTTAATTTGAGTCAATTATACCAACTATTTGTGTTACATCAATATCTCCTAATTGCCTCATTTGGATGTGATCCAATAACCACTCAATTGTACGCAATATCGCCTCATCTCTGGCGCTCTAAAATTGTAACTCATACTCATGGTCTTCAGATTTGACCCATTCTGCCTTAACAACTTAGGGCTTGTTGTCCAGTCATATCATATTTAAATTTAAATTTAAATTTATTGTGGGGAAGGCCGACCATGGGATGGGCACTTCCAAATATGACTCAGGAAAGATAAACTTAGTACCAGGGGAGGCACCCCAGAGAAGCGATGCTATCTCTTGTTGCCAGCGGGAATGCCACTTATGGGGAGGGGGAGGGAACGTGTGAAGGGACCGTAGCCACTATTGAGCACGTGTGGAGGAAGGGGTCTGATTTGATGAACCAGAGGGGAACCAGGAGGAGACCAGCTGTCAGCGACGCGGTGGGAGATATCCAAACATCCATGCTTGAAAGTGGTCCACCAAATGAAACCGGAATCTGTAGACAGCTTCTGGGAGGGTGGGGAAGGAGCCAGAGATGGCATCTAAGACAATCATGTGTGGATATTCCACATGGCGAATGCAACCACCAGAGCATGGAGGGAGGGTGGAAGGGGGAGGCCATTGATGAAGCAAACATATCTCTTGACAGACTGAAGGGATGCGTTTGATCCTGGCCAAGTAGACATTGAACTTCGCGCCATATCACTTGAGAGGTGGGGCACTTCTCCAGGCGGTGGAACAGCGTTCCATACTGGCCACACATGACACAGGATGAGTGTAAAGCGTTAGAGCGCTCAGCTGTATGATACACCCGCCTCAGGCAGCGCCACACATGGGAGCGGACTTGAGGCTGCAGCAGAGGATGGTGTGCATATTTCCAGATAGTCTTTTGGGTCTCAGTGGAATAAGGGATGTCCATCATGTCCAGGTAGTCCACCCTGGATAGGACATGGGGTCGAATGGGGATCACGCCATCATGGATGGGTAGCCCCTGTACCTCTTGTGTGAACTGAGGAGAGGGGCGGCCTCTTCGGGTTGTATGTCCACTAATACGAATTCTCCACTCTGCGCTTCGCATGGAGAGTAGGATTCATTTGTAGTGGGTTTTAGTCCCGTGAGGACCTGTGGCCGGTCTGTGTGATGCGAGGTACTTCATCAGGGAGTGGAGGTTTGATGGATTGTTGAAGCCCAAGGCTTGGGAGAAGTTGGAGCGGGCCGCGCGGGACCAGTGTTGGGATGGGAGTGTGGGAGCGGTGACGGCCGCGATCCAGGTGCCCAGGATCTTGGCAGCATGGGCTTTGAAGTCAAGCAAGCCCATGCCACCTTGATGATGAGGGCCAAACATGACCTCTAGTCATACTGGTAGAGGGCGGCCTGACCAAAGCCATCCTTGCAGTAAGGCATACAGGGATTTGAAGAAGCTTGGGGAGAAGGGGATGGCGTGGGCTCCAAACCAGACTTTGGATAAAAGCATAGAGTTGGCTAAAACAACCCTGCCAGTAAGGGAAGTAGGGTGGGCTCTGAGAGAGGCGATTCACTTCGTCACGTTGTCCAGTATATGGCACTCCATTACTGCTGACGCATATCTGCCTGCCTCCATCCACACGCCCAGATGGCGCACCAGTCCTATGGTAGGATGTGGCATGAAGGGGAGCACCAGTGGAGTGGTGTGTGTTGAGTTAGTAAGGCGTGGGCGTGGGCGAGCAGATGGGCCGGGTTGGGAACTAATTGCTGGGGCCCAACAGTTCTGAAAACGACCAAGGAGGATGATTTCAGTTTTGGAGGCGTTCAGTGTCGCGTTGCTTACCCAGGAATATTCCTGGATGAGGGCTTCAAGCGCGCGTGCATCTTTATTATTAGACACCCCCAACACGCAGTCATATGCAAATGCCATCATCTTGACTGGGGTTTGGCCTGGCACATGGACCCCAGTGAGTTGGGCATTCACATTTCGCAGTAGTGGGTCAATGCTGAAGTTGTATAAGAGTGGGCTGAGGGGGTCCCCTTATCGCAAGCCCCTTTGAGGGCGGGCTACTTCTTTTAGGAATCTTGGGCCACGTACTGCCATTTTCACAGATTCTGTGAGCAGCATCACCCAGTTTATGAAGCGGGGGTAGGCGGAATTGATGGAGGCAGGCCCTAAGGTATTCCCAGTTTAATCTATCATAGGCCTTTTGTTGGTCCAATAATACAAGTGCCACAGAGGCTGTGGACTGACATACATTAGCCACAGAGTGCACGTTAGCCCAAATCGACCTTCTGGGGATAAACCTGAATTGTTCTGGGGAGATGGTGGCAGATGCTACAGTCCCTAAACGGTTAGCCATGATTTTTATTAAAATTTTGGTGTCTGTGTTTGTTAGAGAAATGGGGCACCAGTTGGCTAAGTAAGTTTATCCCCTTTCTTGTAGAGTGTGACAGTAAAGGCCTCATGTCCTCCTGGTAGGAGGCGCATTTCCAACAGGCTTTGGTTAAGTGATGCGAGCAGCAATGGGGATATATATTTGAAATATTTTTTGTAGAACTCATATGGAATGCCATCTGGGCCTGGGCATTTTTGGTTTGGCACACCGTGAATGGCTGTCCATAATTTGTTCAGAGTAATTAAATTCATTATTTCCGGTATCAGAAAATGGTGTGGATATGAGCTTGGTCGAGAAATTCTGCCATTTCAGCCAGCTGAATTGGTTTGGCTCGGTATAACTTGGAGTAATATCTTTGCATTTTGATTGCCACTTCAGCCGGTGTGTCCACAATAAAATTATCCAATATTTGCACCTGTGTGCAGGCCACACTCTGGTGTGGTGTGAAAAATTTTATAAAGAAGTATGCGGTGCACTTGTCGCCTTTATTGATGCATTTGGCCCTGTATTGGACACAAACCTGATGTTTGTGTTGCCTTTCGAGTGCGTTGAGATGGGCGGCTGCCTCTTCCCACTTCCAGCCCCATGCAGGGCTGTATCCTATGGCTGGAATGTTGGACTCCAAGTGGGCCAATTCTGCCAGAGCGCGCAAGATAACTGCCGATGTGGCTCGTGAGAGTCTGGATGAGAGATGGCGATAGTGGCGGATGGTATCCTCTTTAAAAGTTGCCCATGTGGAAATGGGGTCTGTGCAAAATGGTGCAACAAACAATTTTGCTAAAGTTGCCTCTTTCACCCATGTGGAAAATCCTAGCGATGCGAGCTTGGGGGGCGGATTTTGCACCAATGTGGGGCCTTTGCACCTGTGACGGGTAAGTGGTAGGTTAACGTGACCAGTCAGTGGTCAGAGAATTCCATTTTTGTTGTTTTGAAGTGGGAGATGTGGGGTTGGAATTTCGCCGGCATTAGAATAAGGTCGATGCGGGTCATGGACCTTAATTGGCCGTTGTGGATGTGGGAAACATCATTTTTTTGAGCAGTGGGGCATGTCGCAGCAGCGCATCCATTAACCCAAGGGTGGCCTTTAGAATGCGTAGTTCTACGTGACCCTGTGGGGCATGGGGTGAGGGAGGCCGCCAGTCCGTTGGTGAGGTTAGCCAACAGTTCATGTCACCAACTAGGAAAGAATCAGGGGGTAGTGGGAGGGATTTGACTGACGAGAAAAATTCCCAACGCTCATGTGCACCATTTGGGGTGTAGATGTTGACAATTGCGTGCACAACGTCAGCCAACGAGAAGGTGACAACGATCACTTGGCCATTTAGGAATGTTTCTGAGGACGTGAATTTGAAAAAATTATTTTTCCAAATTAGCATCCCACAGTGCTTCGACCAAAAGGATAGGGATGGGAGGAGCATTGTTTTCCATGCTTCCTCAGAACCTCATGGACAGTGGGACTCCTGGATAGCCAGGATATCCACGGGTAAATTGTGTTGTAAAAAACTCAGTTTCCTAGCCTGGAACGGGGAGGCCTTGAGTCCGGCAATATTCAGCATCCCTAGAGTGAAGGTTTCCCCTTCGCACCTTAGGTGCGAGGGGGTGGGCCCCTGGGCCCACCAGCCTCTTCAAGGTCCCCACGGGCTTTCACAGCAGTGCAGGTGTTAGCACCAACGCTATCAGAGTTTTTGTTGATTTTTGTGGAAAGAGTCACGTTGGCTTTGGCCTTCACTTTTTGTTTTCCCGACGTTGGGCGAATTTTTGCAGTGCGGATAAGTTTGGTGCACTGTCAAGCGGGTCAAAAAAAATTTCAGTTGAGATAGGTCCCAAGTCAATTTTGACTGGAGCTTGGGTGCAGTGATTGGGTGAAATTGAATCTCCCATCGGATCCTCAGATTGAGTGGCCCACTCAGCATGGGCTTCCCAATCTGATTGGATGATGGATTCCCAAGTTGCTTCCGCTGTGAAGGTCTCCATGTCTTCCTGGCGGTGTGAGTGTGGGATGGTGGTGGTGGCTCTGCCGCTTCCTTGGCCATGGCCCTACGGGCCTGCTTGGCCTTCTTCCACTCCTGCGGGGAGATGGGCTTTACCAATAGGTAGCAGCCTTGTGCTCCCCACGGGAAAGCCTCCTTGGTGCTTGCGGTTGGTTCATAGTGCGCCTCTCCACTGGCCATGGCCGCTGAGGGGTGATCTTGGAATGTGACGCCCTCCTTGATGGGGCATGCATGCGCCTTATAACCGAATGCATCATAGTGGGTGCAAATGGGGGGCGCGCTGTCCACGGTTACCCAGAATGGGTGGGTGGTATGCCCTGCGATGTCAATAAAGGTGGAGTGCAGGATCTGGGTTAGGTCCTTCGCGATCTCCTCAGTTGGGGTCAGAACTGCGATGGCTTTGCCAGTGCACAGGTGTGGCATCAGCGTGAAACGTTGCATTTTGAAAGATTGTTTTTCGCTGTATACAGTGAGACCATCTTTCAAGTGTTGCTCCAAAATGTCACGTTCTACCGTAGTAGGCAAAAAGTCAAATGTGAGGAAAATTTGGTTTGATTTTGTCCATCTGGTGCGTTTGGTTTTGATGACCCGTTGCCCTTCAGGGAGGTCGACCACTATGCGCACCGCTGCAGCCTCATCTGCTGCTATTTTGCTTTCGAAACTTAGGTCCAGCCAACTGCATGACATGGAGTGAGGTGCAATGTACACCGTGGTCAGGAAAATTTTGTGTACATCTATACAAAATTTTTCCCATAAGGCTGTTTTTTGGATGTCCAGATACACACGGACTCGGAATTCCACCAATGAAAGTAGCTGGGAGTGTGGCGTGTTGATTTACTGGTTGCATCATGCTTGCCATGCGAGTATCTCCAGGGAAATTGTGACCGCCAGTTTTTTGAAAACTTTTGTCTATTCTGCCAGATTCTCCAGGGGCGTTTTTGAACGTTAGAGGCCGCGGGCCTTCCGCCTGCTCCTCTTGCCTTGCTTGCCCAACTGCTCCCAGACATGGGCGCAGACTAATCTCCTCTGTGAGATTATCAAACTAGATTTAGTCTTGAATTGAATAGGTTGTAAAAGTGTTTGCAACGAGAAAGAAAAGTGTCATATTATATTTGTGACACTACTTTTAATTGTTTGACTGTTGCTAATTGCGCTTTTGGTGTCTTAAAAACTGCATTGGCTAGCATGCCCATTTTTGCAATAAACAAATTTTGAGAATGAATTTATTTTATAAATGTATGCTTCCCCTCTACCATGGGGCTATGCTATCCTAAAAGGATGTTAACAGTGTGGAGCATCCTGTCAAGTATTATAGCTAAAGCTTAACGTGGCATGAATGGAATTACACCATGACTGAGCAGAAGTGCTTAGAAGTAATATATGCTTATAAACAGTTCTGAGTAAACCTCCATGGGGTTAAATCCAAAATGTTCACTGATCATCATCCTTGCGGTGTCTGCAGAATCTGTTAAAACTAAAGGGCCGGTGGCGTCATGGGCCCTGAAGCTACAAGCTTATGACTCTAAGATCTTACAGTGGCCAGAAGCAAAACATTAGAATGCAAACTATCTCTCATGATTAACAATGATCGCCATTATAGCAGATCTGGTGGACATATTGTATGAGAATATAATTGTAATTAAATATCACAATGAGCTGCCACAGGTGCTCAAAGTGCTGGATGGTCTGCGACAGGATACCTTTTTTGCGTGATGGGGAACTATATAAGCGAATTGTGGAAATGATGCTGAATTTTCCAAAACCTTCCTCTAGACCAGCAATTATTATGGATGCTCATAGAGCGGTAGGTCATTGAGTGTTGCATAAAAGGCTGGAGCTCTTGCGACCCTATTATTGGGAGAGTATGCACTATGATGTGCTTGAGACATTTGCTTGTTTTCACCAGTGCCAAGTGGAGAAACCTTTCAAAATAAGACCACCTATAATATGGTTAAGCCTCATTTTGAATGTCATGCTGTCTCTCTGGATGTTGTGGGGATCTACCAATTGGCGCAAACTGCTCTAAGTATATAATACTTGCCATTGATTATTTGACAAGATGGGTGGAAGAAAGAGCGAGCATTGATTTGGGGCTGTCACTAATGTAAAGTTCATCTGGGAGTGTTTCATACAGCAACATGGCTGTCCACATTTTATCCTCACGTACAAAGGAACAAATTTCATGTCACATATCCTACCCAAGTTGAATGGATTAATGGCAATCTTCAGGATTTTGACTACACCCTGCAACCCTGAATTTAATGGAATGATGGAGTGGGCCAATGAAACATTAATATCCTCTGCAAGCTTATGAAGGTTTGGCCCTCTTAATGGAGTACCCGTCTATTAACCGCCATCTTTGCATACAGTAATAGCTATCATTTTCCAATTGTGAAAAAATTCTTTCATTTAATTTTTGGAAGACATCCAGCCTTGCAGGCATTGCTTTATTCCTGTGTGGAAGATATTGGCGGAGTAGATCCCCACGCTAATTTACTACCTTAATAGGCACGCTTATTAAACTCCAAACTGAAGTGTAACCCAATAGTTTAGCCACTAAGATTCAGGATCAGGCGGCTGACCAATGTAGAAGCAGCAGCCTCCCACATTTTGTGGTAGGAAATCCTGTCCTGTTATATGACCAACAAGGTTTTGGAAGAAGGAACAAGCTGGCCAGCATATGGGTTGAACCGTTTGAGATAATTGAGAAGATTTGTGTTAACGCCTACACTATTAAGAAATATATGGGTGGTCATATTATTGACTGAGTACACAAGAAGATCCTATGGGTATACAGGTAAAAGGAGCTTATCTTCCAGTCAATATGATGTAATGTCAAGATATAGATATGACTGGACTATAGTATCCTATCTGGTGGACCTTATTTATGATCTAAGGTGAGCCTTGAGATTGAGAAAAGATTATGTCAACGCAAAGTGAGTTGGTCAAAATAAAAATGGTTTGGCGATTTAAGGAATTCCACTAAAGCCTCAATGATGGAATGAAACTTAAAATCGTTAGCACTTAGAGAATTACTAATCAAAAGGGGTGTAACTGACTAGAAATACCACAGATTAAGAGTTGAGCGTGATAAAGAGAAGGAGAGGTCTTTTAAGAAGAAAGAGGGTAGGGAAGAGTAAACAGGATTATCCTTTAGTTTACTATTAAAAATTGATATTGTCGGGCCATAGTTCCTTATTAGGCACTTTATTTTATTTAACCGAGGTAAGCTGACCAGAAGACAGACATTACCAAATATATGTGAAACTAAGAGAATAACTAAGAAATATAAGATTTGGGCACCCCAGGGTACTCAAGTTACCCCTGTTGCCAGCGGGACTGCCAGGTATGGGGGTTGGTGCACTACTCCGAGGGGGTTTCCCCTGCTATGGAGCAGGTGTGAAGGAAAGGGTCTGTGTGGAGGAACCAGAGTGGGAACCATGATTCTATGAGCGCTTTTTTGTCTTGGTTTTATATATCCATAGAGCCAGGCTTGGAAGTGCTCTAGTAAGTGGACATGGAATCTGTTAAAAATCCCATGAATGGTTGGGACCGTGCCCTTGAACGCATCTAATGCAATTGTGTGGATTGTCCACATTGCAATAGGTATTATTAGGGATCGGAGGGTAGATGGGATTGGTGACTCGATCTGGAGCGCGAAGATACTCTTTGATATCGAGAATTCCTGTTCGTTTTGAATCTTGAGCAGGCGTGCAACTTCCTGCCATATAGCTTTGGTTGGGGGGCATGTTTCTAGGCGGTGATGTAGGGATCCCTCCCCTCCACATACCGCACATGTTTTGTGGAGGGAGTTGGAGCGGTCCGCCGTCCTATAGGTCCTTCTCAAACAGCGCCAGGCGTTTGCTCTTATCCTTGGTTGTAGGAGTGGGTGGTGTGTCATTTTCCACATTGCTTTCTGTGTGGTTAAATCATAGGGAATGTCCAGCATATGTAGGTATTCTATCCTAGCTATGCTTGGGGTTGTTGCGAGCATATCCCTCTGGGGGTGGTTTTCTGGTTTTCTTAATTTTGAATTGGGGGCTGGGTCGTCCCCTTCCCTGTATAGTACCCATGTTCTCTATGGTCCATACCATGTGGCGGATAGTTTGGATGATATGTTTGAAATGAGGGGAGGTTCCATGTGGACCCGTTGCAGTAGGGTGCTTAGCAAGGTATGAAAGTAGTCTGGGTGGACTATGTGGGTTGGTTAATTTGAGCGCCTGTGCAAAATTAGTCCTTGCTGCTCTGGACCAATGTTGTTGTGGGAGGTCTGGAGCAAGGATTTCCTTTATCCAGGTACCTAGGATGTGATTGGCATAGCTCTCAAAATCTATTAGTTCCATGACTCCGCTTGAGCGTAGGCCAAGTAGTGTTTCCATCCATATAGGAGGGTGAGAGCCAGGCCACAGCCAGCCCTGGATAAGCGCGCGAATTGAGGTTATAAAGGTAGGTGAGAAGGCTATCGCATATTAGGCACTTTATTGATTGATTTATTGATTTATTTGAGGTACACTGACCAGGGGACGGACAGTACCGATCACAACACTAAAAATGACAAAAAAAACTACTAACCAGGTGGGAAGCAGAAACTGCTTAACCCACCATGGCAGAGGGTGAGGTGGGGTCGGGGGTTGGTTTTCAGAAAGACCCACCTCAATCAAGGGGTGTTGGTTACAGTACGGGATCAGAGCAGAGATCCAGGGCGTTGGGGCATCTGCATAGTGGGGGCTGAGGTCAACTTAGTAGGAGTTTTCCACTTCTGCATCAAGATAATGATGGGAAAGTGTTTTAACAAAAGCTGCGAGGAGAACTTCAGCTTCTTTGCGGGCTTCAGGAGGTTGGGTGAAAAGGATATACTGTGGCGGGTGATTTTGGCTGAGGGGTTGAATGAAGCAAGCATTGCGACATTCATAACAGCGATTTCAGCATCATTGAATAGTTTTAAGATGTCACTGCAGGGAGATTCAGGGAAGTTGGGGGGAAGAAGATGGTGGGCAGGCCATGCTGGAGCTGAGCCACTGACTGGGCCACCGCGGTGCGTAGTTTTGGGCAATGAGGAGAGGCCACCGCAGCTAAGGCGAGCTGGTGGTCACTTTGGAAGGGGGCTGTATTGGGTAGAGGAGCAAGATGGCGAGGGGTAGGGGTTTCATCGAAGTCAGGAAGGAAAAATTCTGCCTGACCATATATTCGCCATGGCAGAGAGGTTGACCTGTATGCTTACTAATGAGGACATTACCTGATTCGTCAGTTTCAGCCAATAGATCCCATGGATTTTGGTTCACTGGAATAGTAGCATTTAAATTTGAGTGGGTAGGATTGGGCGAATGGGCAGCTGCTTGGGTGCGAATGGTGGTCCAAGCATTGCTCTGATTGGCTGGCATAGAGTTAGGTGGGAGAGTGAGGATGGAGGTTTTGGGGGGCTGATTTTCCATCTGGGCTCACTGAACGAGATTGGAGGGTGGGAGGGGGCAGCAAAGCGCCCCATACTGAACCTCCAGAGGGGCGCTCAGAAGCCGCAGCAGCAGATTTGGCCTTAGGGCACGCTCTTTTTGCATGGTTGAGGCCAAAGCAGAGGGAACAAATCTGCCTACCATTATTGACCTGAGCCCAAAAGAAATGATCAGGCGCTGCAGCCACACTAGCGCGGGGTGGGATTTGTTGGGCTATGGTAGGGTGGTGTGGTATGATGGTGGCTGTTGCACGAGGAGCAGCAAAGCGTTCCATACCAGATGGAATGGCAAAGTTGAGGTTGGGCTGAGTGCCATAAGCCATGAGCCCCGCGACCAACTGTTCATACAAAACCTGGGGTGGAAGGTGGGATGGAAGATTTGCAAAGGATACCACTAGCGTGGTGTCTGAAGGGAGGCGAGTACGGGTTGTGGGAATGGGGTTTTTTTTATAAATTAGAGGAGTTTGTGCTGCCGCTTCAGCATCCTCCTCAGATTGGAACCCAACGTCAAAGTAGCCCTTAAAAGGGCGGAAGTCTATAAAGCCAGCTGGCGCAAAGGCTGTAGTGGCTAGGTCAATAATTGCCTTATCAGCATATGGGAACAAATTCCCATAGTCCACTCTGAGGCAATAGCGAATAGCAGAGCGAAGGAGGGCGAGAGGATGGGGGCGAGAAGGGCGGACGCGCGCCAGGTGGAGCGCTAAGTCCTGTGGGGAGACAAGACGGTTGGAAGCAGTGGGCGGGCTGTTTGAGCCCATCTGAACGCGCTTGCCTGCAGGGCGGAAAACGCTAGGTGGGGGTGCACTGCTGCCCCACACTGGGGTGGCAGGCGGCAGAGCCAAGGACATCAAATAATAGGTTTGGGCAGATGGCTATGGATAAATAAACTTAAATTTAAAATCGCTCAAAAGTGACTTTGAGCGGTTAAAGAGAGTTTTTAACATATTGTATTTCAATTTTAACATTTTACATTTCAATTTCTACATTCTATATTTATATTTCAACATTTTGTATTTTTATTCAGCATTTTGAAATTCAATTCCAACGTTTTGCAAATCAATATCAACTATTTGCAAAGCAGATTCAATTTTTTGCAAATTTGATTTCAACATCTTATAATTCAGTCCAATTTGCAAAACGTTGAATTTTAAATGCAAAATGATATAATTGAAATGAAAAATGTTGAAATCAAAGTACAAAATGTTGAAATCAAAAATGTAAAATGTTGAAATTGAAGGAAAAAAAGGTAAATATGATTTTTGGAGTTCAGGGTAATAGACACCACTATGAGAGTGTAATAATGTCCTTCTCTCACTCTCTTCTCTTCAAAGTCTACTAACCACTGTTCTGTGGTAAAGTTGGCTCAAGTTAGTACTGATCTTATACTAAGCCCTTGTCACCAAATAATACCACTTGATCAGTTTACCTTACTTCATGCCCAGAAAATCCTTTTTTAAGTTGCTAGAACATCAGTGTCATGCGGACTATGTATACTAAAGTAATTCATTCACAATTATTTTCCTGTTCCAAGCCCACATCCTCTAGTAATCAAACTACAACTAAACCTGAAACATAATCTGTATGGGGTATTTCCCCCTAAATCCTGCTGCTGTAGTGATACCTGCACCAGCTAATCAAAACCTTTTTAAGCCCATAACTGCAACTAACTTAGTCAATCAGGAAGCATAGTGGACTACCTTTTATTCCCAAGCTTCCTCTCTACACCAACCAAACCTTAATATTGTTTCAATGCTTAATCCAGTTTACTAAAAGCATTTGGGGCTTATTGGCTGAGGTTGATGAATCAGGTGATATTATTGAACCTTCCAATATCCCCCTCAAACACTATTTTCATGCCAAATATGATGATTAATTACTCACACATCTATATTCTCTTAGCGAAACTCCTCTCCTTTATAAAGTTACTATCAGCTCTTTGTTAAAACAGATGAATTACATGTCTGTTTACCCTCCAAAAACCTGTTGCCAAGCCCATGAGATGCTTTCAGCAGGTGTCCCTCCTCTTATTATCCCTTCCATCTTAGTCCCTAAGTGCAAGCGCAACCTTTTATATTATTATAAAAAGCCATTAATGCAATCCAGGATATTGCAGTGGTAGAACAAAATCTAACATCTAAGATCACCTGCACCAATATTTCACATTCTTAAGCATTTGTTGCCAGCATCCAAGCTGGAGAAGCCCATGGTATCTATATCATCAGACTTATTCATGTACGCCTATTTCACTATATTCAACCCTAGGTAATATTAAACTGCATACCACCAATGTCCCTATGCCCTTTCTCTCCACCTTGGACCATACCTTGCTCTGGGATGAGGAAGATGTTACTGAGGATGAGCCCCCCAATCTGTCTCCTTTCCACCATATTCAAGTAAGTGTTCATTACTTCCTACCTGGTAATTTTTGTCTTTTGTTCTTTTCTTCTATTTTAGAATGCTCAATTTGGGATTTACAGTTCATTTGTTAGCGTTTTACTATTATTTTAGCTCAATAAGAAATTTATAGTCCATCGCTTAGTCATCTTACCTCAAATAAACTATTTATATAATTTTAATGGAAACCTAGCCTTCTCTTGGTATATCGAATCTTTGATAATTAGGGTTGCATTATTGGGCATACTGAAAAATGATATAAATAAGAAATTAATGTTTTTACCACATATATCTACAATATTGGAGATGATGCCCCTATGGTAGAGTGTAAGTTCAGTGCCATTGCCTCCCTGATTCAATACTGATGGTGAACCTGGTAGGGGATGATATGATTATGTCAGATTTGTGCATCAATACTTGAACTCAGATATTAAACTGCAAATTGGTCATTAGTACCTGCCCCATCAGAGTGCTGTACATCAAGGGTTATCCTAGTTTTACCTTCATTCCTTTCCTTTTATAATCTTTTATTTATATGGTTATTTTTTCCTTAGATTGACCTACCTTAAATAAAATATCTTTTATATACTAAAGCTATAATTTAGTTAAGGATAGAACAAAGAGGTTATCATAAAACTTGTATAAATATAACAAAAAACCAAAGTTTATCTTTTAATAAATATGATATTACCTAAATTACCTTATTAATTTTAATAAAAATGCTTAATAACATCTATAAAGTTAAGGGGGAGGAAGGTGAGTCAGTAGGGCGTATGGCTACCAACCTGAAGGTTGCAGGTTCGATTCCCACCCTTTGCACATCAATTGGGGTGCCAGCCAAAGGAAGCTATTGGTGGTTAGTAGGTATAATAACATGAAAACCTTACCCATGACGTAACCAGAAAAATCTGAGTCCCAATCCGGAGGTGAAAAAAACTTTCTATGACAGAGTTGACCCTGCTCAGGTTTCATGTCAATACTTTCTTTCTCTACTTTGGTAATGTCCGTCCCCTGGTCAGCTTGCCTTAAAAAAATAAAACATCTATAAAGTTAATAATATTGACAGTTGTTCTAAGGTTAGATCAGTTATAAGCTTATCCTAGCCTTTTATAAGTAAATGACATAGTAGAAGATTTAAGATTGTTTTTGAACTAAAAAGTATCCAAAGTGGGTTGACCTTGGGACAATTATACCACACCAAGAATTTTTCTAGCCAGTACAGGTTTTGAACTTGTATTTAACAAAACCTGTACTATGGAGGCAGCAGGAATTACCCTGCCAGGCTAACCACCCTTAAAATAGATAGTTCTGAGCTAATCTCAATGCAAGTGAAATACTAGGTTAGAATTTCTATAAAAAAGTAAGTACTAAAGTAAAATTTATTAGGCTAAAGAAGTCTTTAATAGAAGGGATTAATGCATAATAAATTAAAATAGGAAACTCAGGACTTCTATACCTATAAAAATGCAAATTTGAAAGTATGCAAGTTAGAAAAACTAAAGAAAATATCACAGGTCCTTTACCTGATGCAACAAGTTCTGTAAAGGCATTTTTACTATATATGTATGGGTTATATAAATATAGGAAAAAGAATTAAAGGTAATTTTATGAACAATTAGTGAAACTAAATGCAAAAATACAAAAATAAATTTCACTCACATGGTAATAAGCTTTTAGCATTAGATTAAATAATATATTAGAATCAAGAATATTATAAAAAAGAAAATGAGGCGGTTTGACTTAGGGACAAATATACCACGCTGAGTTTTTTATCCTATGTTGGTTTCAAGCCTGTTTCAATCAAAACCTGACCCAGAGTGGAGCAGGAACCACCTCACTATGCTATCCACTCCTTGTTAGATTTTAGGGTTGTTTGTGCTTGCTGGTGCATTTGCATCTAAAATCCCAACAATAATTCTGCAGTAGATGTAGCACTCTATTTTTATGGAATAATCCATAAAGATTTGCCTGACTACTTAGAATAAAAATGATAAAAACTACTATATAAAAAATTAGATTTTATATGCTTTTATTAAATGTGGGTGGGGGTCAAGAGTAAACCCAATTATTATCTCGCTGATTAGTATATAATTGTATCAAGGCTTGAAATTTGGATTGACTAGGAACCTCTAAATTAAAAAATATGGGGATTAATCCTATTAGTGCTCTCAATTCTCACTTTCTTTTAATGGAATGTTCAATGGAGGGTTAGTACAGGGTAGGTCGAGTCCGTTTGGCAAATATTTCATATATTTTACCCGATCAATGGGTGAGAAAATATCTTCACCTTGCAGAACCTTCTCCACCCCTATAAAAGGGAGTGGTCTCCGCCTAAGCGTTTATCTTCATTGTTAAAAGCTGGGGAAGAGCTTTGGCATAATTTTCCATATTGGCCGCAGTTTTGGCACCATCTGATTCCTAATAATGGTTCAATTTGGCTAAAAATCAGAAGGACTAGAATTGCCTCAATTTTATGGGTTCCACCAAGAATCACCTGGGTCTTTTGGCTGATTTTTTTATTATAAATTAAATCACTCTTTATTACAATATTATACCTGTAATTATTTTGACATTTCCTCCTCAAGAGTGTTAAGAGGAGAATAAGGGCATAGTAACTGGCCATAGAGTCAGTTGACAGTAACTCTGTTAGTAAGGGACTTTATGGAGTACTCCTCCCCTCACTTATAAGTGACTACAAAAGGGCTTCCTAAATAGACCCAAGTTTCTTACTTCTGGGAGTGATACAATTGTGTTATTACAACACTAAGTCCAACACTTGAAAGGAAGGGAGGTGATTTTGATGCTCATTTGCAGCTACCCCTTTGTTAGTTACGTTTTAGCTAGGTTGATCATGGCATCAGACTACAGCTGGATGATGCATTGTGACAATCTTTTTCAGGGCTTTTTCAGGATCATCTGTCCTACCAGAGAAGACGTCTTTTGCTAGCAGGGCTAGTACTCCTGGTTTCTAACTATATAATATGCAGAAGTGAGATATTTTAAGGATTTGACGGTATCTGATATGGTAGGCCATGAGGGCGCTAGGTAAGAATTGATCCCAGTCAGGGGATCTGAGCTGGTCATCTTTTGTAATATGGAAGCCAGGGTTCCATTTGCTCTTTCACAGTACCACTTGTGGAGGAGTTGTAGGGGACCAAGAAAAGTTGCTACGTCCCCATGGAAGTAGCCAAAAGCTTTACCAACCGTGAGGTAAAATTTTTCTCATTATTACACAGTAGGACTTGGGGACAACCATGTCAGATGAAAATATGTTGATGAGGAAGGTGGCAGTAGCTTTGGAGGTCTGGGCATGAAGAGCAACCTCTTTTCTCATTTAATGAAGTGATCAATACCTACCAGTATATAGTAATTTCCGCTGGTAGTCTTATGTAGCGGACTTACCACTTCCAGGCTTATTGTATGAACTGGTTGATGTGGTGTGGTGGGTTGGTATTAGTACTTGGGTTTGTAGCTGGATTGCTTCTTACAAATTAGTCAGGCATCAGGAACTTCAGTGAGACTCCATGATTCCCTCCAAGTAGTACCATTCCTTTACCCACCTATAAGTTTTACGCACTCTGATGTGCCCCAGCATATAATGGACCTCCATAATTATAAGAACTCGCTTAGAAGGTCAAGAATAAGGCAACCAATTCGCCCTACCTTTTTATACAACTTCCTTATTTCTACCTTGGTGTTGTGGGAGTGCCAGGATAACATTTTCCGGATGGGTTCATCCTCTTCTTCCCAGGCGTCAGGTGTCATAAGGAGGTCATGCAGCCTCTATGCTTCACTATTATCCAGGTGAAGGATAGGCAGCTGCGTCAAGCCATCAACATTCATATGTCCAGTTCCAGCTTGGTGCTCAATCTTCATATTGTAGCGCTGGAGCTTTAAGGCCAAGCAAGCCAACCGCCCAGTAGGATCCTTCATATTTTGTAATCACTTCAGGGAGGCATGGTCAGTGACCACAGTGAAGAGAGTTCTATATAAAAAAGGGTGGTAATATTTTACAGCCATCAGGACTGCAAGCACTCAGTTTTGGTGAAACTGTAATTGCATTCAGCCTTGGATAACTTCTTGCTGAATTAGAGATGGGATGATCCGCACTTTTATCATCCAATTGCGCCAGAATGTCCCCAACAGCGTAGTCAGAGGCATTGGTAAACAGAAGGAAAGGTTTACCATAATTAGGGTGGTGCAGGATAAGGCTCTTTTGCAACAACTCTTTATCATCTCAAAGACGGCTTCTTATTCAGCTCCCCAATGATAGGGACGTTCTTAGCCTAAGCCATACAAGAGGCTCACTCATCTGGGCTAACTTGAGGCTATATTGGTGGTAATACTCCATCATACCAAATAATATTTGGAAATCGCGCAGTGTTTTGGGAGCAGGCACTTTGGATATAGCCTCAAGCTTGTCATGGAGAGATTGAATCACATCCTGTGAGATGGAGTGTCTGAGGAAATCTAACTTTCTGGAAAAAGTGCACTTGGAGGTCTTTAGATTAATGTTAGACTGGTTCAACCGTTAAAGACTTCTTTTTTAGGTGAGAAAGATGTTTCTTAAAGGTTTTAGAAAACATATTAATGTCATCAAGATAGACAATGACGCAACTTAACTTGAGGTCCTGTGAGATGTGATCCATGGCTCGCTGGAAAGTTGCAGGTGCGTTGCAAAACCCTGAGGTAGTCAGATGATCTAAAATAGGCCTTCTCTGATATTAAAATTTATGGGTTTTCGTTGATTGTTCACGACTGATAACCCCTAATTATAACAGCAAAGGTTTGGTGTTGTGCAATACTCCACATTGTCTGATAGTAGAAATATAGTTGATTAATAGAATGAAGACTATTATCCATAGTTAAATAAAGCATTATTATTAAGTCCAACGCTTGACCAGTGTTTCTCCTCAAAAGACTTAAGATGTCATCTGTAGAAATTCATTTCCTTATACCACCTAACTTGATCCATGCTCAGATCCTCGTTTATGGCTTCTCTCTGGTGACACCCAGTTGGCAGCAATTCCCTTCTTACCTCAGCTTCTCTTCTCTGGACCCACGCTCAAATCCTAACTCTTTATACTAGAGAGTCTCCAATTAATGTACACAGCAATAATTTCCTTGAAAAAAAAGTAGAATTAATAACAAATTCTGGTAATTACTCCTTATAATTGATGTTTTGATGTTTTGATGTTCTTGATGTCTTTAATTAAGTGAATTCTTAGGGGAAGTTATAGTGAAAATTCGGCTCTTAACTCTCAGTTACACCTCATTGATGAAATGGCAGCTGCTGTCAATGAATTACCCATCTTCATCTCATCAGCGATGTTCTTCCCCATCCTTGCTAAGATTCCGTCATCAGAATCCTTGAGACTTAGAATAGAAAAAGTCAGAAAACAGGTCCCTAACATTATCATCTTGATCCCAGCAAACCAACCATATTTAGCAAGTGACCTGCTTAGGTAAGGGAGGTTGTTACCAATTAAGGCAGGTTGCAAATCAACCGACTGATTTTCTAGTTGCAGGCGGCATCACTCACCTCACAACTTGATCCTTAAATTCCAATTGGCCAGTGATGAAACACAACTAATCCCAATAAGTACAACTGATAATTAATCATTGATCAACTATCAGAAGCTCCTAATTTGTCAGCAACTCTTCACGATAAGATCGTAAGCATTAACCCAGATTGATCCCTAATGGATCTGATCCAGGCAAATTACCTAAAAATCACAAACATTGTTGCCATGAAATCAGGATAAACCAATATCCAATTCACTTTTCTATAGGTAATTATCCTCTAGTGACCCCTGGTAACTAGTCATCAGGGAATATGAGCAAATATACTAATTCATAACCCTCTTGCCTAGATTTCCAGAGAGAGAAAAGGATACTGACAGGGGATTACCGCTCTAGACACTCGTCAAACACTTTTAGTTCAAGTGGAGTACAATCAATCAGTACTCAACGTTGCTCAGGATGACATTTGGCATACAGCTCTCTTCCTCTTCCTCCTCAAAACTGCCTACTCAAAATGCAGTTCCCACAACCTACTGTCGTGCCAAGCTGATCAGTTTACTTATGATGATATTAATACCAGAATCTGATTTTCCCCCTATCAGGGCATATTACCCACTGTCATATTCAGGATTCTTGGTCTGGCTTCCTCAATTCTGATTTTCTCCTCATCCTCAACAGGGTATTCTTTCCATTGATGTTCATTTTATGGTGCAATAAAGAATGCTCATTTATATTCACCTTTTTTAGTACTGGTGGTGCCCAATCCAAAAGGGGGAGCCGCCACGCATCTTTATTTGCAAATGTACCAATCAAAGGGATTAATATAAATAAAAATTCCTAATATAGCCCCTAGGTTATCAGCCTATGAAGCCATATCAGATGTCGATGAGGCTTTGGGGAAACTTCAGTCTGGTGCCCGCTTTAGCTGGCGGACCATGGCAGACAGCATTGGTGTAGGAGCATCAGCGACATGGGGCATAAGGAGTATAGTTGGGGGTTTTTTCATTAATTAGGCCAGCTGTGTCCATCGCCTCAACGTATTGAGAAATTTGATGCTCAGCAAAAATGATGAGAGCTGGCACACAAGTAAATGAATTGATGCGCTGGTGGGTTTTGGGATGATTGGGGTCAAATAAAGAAGTTTTTGTTGCATCGATGCAAGTGCAGCTTTCACTGAAAGCAAGCTCCTCAATTTCATACTTCACATCTTCCTCAAAATTTTTGAGGAAAATTGGGGATAGGAATACCCTTGACATGGGGCTCCATTGCCCCATAGATTTGCTGGTGGAGGAGAGTGTTGGCCAGAGCAGCTGCAGCTGCAACTTCCATTTTGTTTTTATTTTTATAAATAGGAAACCTTTTTTGGACAAAAATGGTGGAACATAATTCAGGAGGGTCAACAAAGAACTCCTTCAAAGCAAAATCAAGTTTCACGTGGTATGGCCGTTTGTCCTCAGCAATCCATTTGAGAGCCTCAAATGGATTAGATTTGTCCAGCGCTGGGCCAGCCACAAAAATTGGGGCTATGGCTGGAGCTGATTGGCCATGTGCTGTTGACCATGGCAGCTCAGCTGAAACTGGTTCAGCCATCAACTCAGGATTCCATAATCTAGTCAAATTTTAAATTTATTGCGGGTAAGGCTGACCATGGGACGGACACTTCTGAATATGACTCAGGACAGATAAACTCAGTACCAGGGGGAGGCACCCCAGAGAAGCGATGCTATCTCTTGTTGCCAGCGGGAACGCCACTTATGGGGAGGGGGAGGGAACGTGTGAAGGGGCCGTAGCCACTATTGAGCACGTGTAAAGGAAGGGGTCTGATTTGATGATCCAGACTGGGAACCAGGAGGAGACCAACTGTCGGTGATGCGGTGGGTGGTGTCCAAAAATCCACGCTTGAAAGTGGTCCACAAAATGAGACCAGAAATCTGTGGACAGTTTCTGGGAGGGTGGGGGTGGAGCCTGCGATGGCATCTAAGACAATCGTGTGGATGGTCCACATGGCGATTGCAACCACCAGAGCATGGAGGGAGGGTGGAAGGGAGGAGGCCATTGATAGAGCAAACATATCTCTTGACAGACTGAAGGGATGTGTTTGATCCTGGCCCAGAAGACGTTGAACTTCGCGCCATATCACTTTAGAGGTGGGGCACTTCTCCAGGCGGTGGAACAGCGTTCCATACTGGCCGCACACGACACAGGATGAGTGTAAAGCGTTAGAGCGCTCAGCTGTATGATACACCCGCCTCAGGCAGCGCCACACATGGGAGCGGACTTGAGGCTGCAACAGAGGGTGATGTACATATTTCCAGATTGTTTTTTGGGTCTCAATGGAATAAGGGATGTCCATCATGTCCAGGTAGTCCACCCTGGATAGGACATGGGGCCGAATGGGGATCACGCCATCATGGATGGGTAGCCCCTGTACCCCTTGTGTAAACTGAGGAGAGGGGCGGCCTCTTTGGGTTGTATGTCCACTAATACGAATTCTCCACTCTGCGCTTCGCATGGAGAGTAGGATTCATTTGTAGTGGGTTTTAGTCCTGTGAGGAACTGTGGCCGATGTGTGTGATGCGAGGTATTTTATCAGGGAGTGGGGGTTTGATGGATTGTTGAAGCCCAAGGCTCAGGAGAAGTTGGAACAGGCTGCGAGAGCAGTGTTGGGATGGGAGTATAGAAGCGGTGATGGCCGCGATCCAGGTGCCCAGGATCTTGGCTGCATGGGCTTTGAAGTCAAGCAGGCCCATGCCACCATGATGATGCGGGCCAAACATGACCTCTAGCCGCACTGGTGGAGAGCGGCCTGACCAAAGCCATCCTTGCAGCAAGGCATACAAGGATTTGAAGAAGCTTGGGGAGAAGGGGATGGCGTGGGCTCCGAACCAGACTTTGGATAGGAGCATAAAGTTGGCTAAAACAACCCTGCCAGTAAGGGAAGTAGGGTGGGCTCTGAGAGAGGCGATTCACTTCGTCACGTTGTCCAGAATATGGCACTCCATTACTGCTGACGCATATCTGCCTGCCTCCATCCACACGCCCAGATGGTGCACTAGTCCTATGGTAGGACGTGGCACGAAGGGGAGCACCAGTGGAGCGGTGTGTGTTGAGTTAGCAAGGCGTGGACGTGGGTGGGAAGATGGGCCAGGTTGGGAACTAATTGCTGGGGCCCAGCAGTTCTGAAACTGACCAAGGAGGATGATTTTGGTTTTGGAGGCGTTCAGTGCCGCTTTGCTTACCCAGAAATATTCCTGGATGAGAGCTTCAAGCGCGCGTGCATCTTGATTAATAGACACCCCAACCACACAATCGTCTGCAAACACCAATATCTTGACTGAGGCTTGGCCAGGCACATGGACCCCAGTGAGTTGGGCATTCACATTTCACAGTAGTGGGTCAAGGCTGAAGTGTATAAGTTTGGGCTGAGGGGGTCCCCTTGTCACAAGCCCCTTTGAGGGCGGACTACTTCCGTTAGGAAGCCAGGGCCACGCACTGCCATTAATTGCAGATTCCGTGAGCAGCATCACCCAGTTGATGAAGCGGGGGGGGGGTAGGCGGAATTAATGGAGGCAGGCCCTTAGGTATTCCCAGTTTACTCTATCATAGGCCTTTTGTTGGTCCAAGAATACAAGTGCCCCAGAGGCTGTGGACTGACACACATTAGCCACAGAGTGCACGTTATCCCAAATTGACCTTCTGGGGATGAAACCGAATTGTTCTGGGGAGATGGTGGCAGATGCTACAGTCCCTAAATGGTTAGCCATGATTTTTGTTATTATTTTGGTGTCTGTGTTTGTTAGAGAAATGGGGCGCCAGTTGGCTAAGTCAGGCTTATCCCCTTTTTTGAATAATGTGACAGTAAAAACCTCATGTCCTCCTGGTAGGAGGTGCGTTTCCAACAGGCTTTGGTTAAGTGAGGCAAGCAGAAGTGGGGATATATTTTGAAATATTTTTTGTAGAACTTATATGGAATGCCATCTGAGCCTGGGCATTTTCATTTTGGCGCACCGCGAATGGCTGTTCATAATTCGTTTGGAGTAATTAAATTCATTATTTCTGGGTATCAGAAAACAGTGTGGATATGAGCTCAGTCGAAAAGTCCGCCACTTCAGCTGGCTGAATTGGTTCGGCTTGGTACAACTCAGAGTAATATTTTTGCATTTCGATTGCCACTTCAGCCAGTGTATCCGCAATAGAATTATCCAATCTTCACACCTGTGTGCAGGCCACGCTCTGGCGTGGTGCAAAAATAATTTTAAAGAAATATGTGGTGCACTTGTTGCCTTTTGTGATGTGTGTGGCCCTGTATTGAACATAAACCCGATGTTTGTGTTGCCTTTCAAGTGCATTGTGGTGGGTGGCTGCCTCCACCCACTTCTGGCCCCATGCAGGGCTGTATCCTGTAGCTGGAATGTTGGACTCCAAGTGTGCCAGTTCTGACAGAGCGCACAAGATAACTGCCAATGTGGCTTGTGAGTGTCTAGAGGAGAGATGGCGAGAGTGGCGGATGGTGTCCTCTTTGAAAGTTGCCCATGTGGAAATGGGGTCCGCGCAAAATGGTACAACAAACTTTTTTGCCAAAGTTGCC
This sequence comes from Massospora cicadina, assembly GCA_022478985.1. Classification (NCBI taxonomy): domain Eukaryota; kingdom Fungi; phylum Entomophthoromycota; class Entomophthoromycetes; order Entomophthorales; family Entomophthoraceae; genus Massospora; species Massospora cicadina. The sequence continues at coordinate 42,559 of JAKSZP010012463.1, forward strand.
TCTTCCACCCATATGGAGAATCCGGGCGATGCAAGCTCGGGGGGCGGATTTTGCACCAATGTGGGGCCTTAGCAACTTTGAAAGGTAGGTGGTATGTTATTGAGACCAGTCAGTGGTCAGAGAATTCCATTTTCGTTGTTTTGAAGTGGGAGATGTGGGGTTGGAATTTCGCCGGCATTAGAATAAGGTCAATGCAGGTCATGGACCTTAATTGGCCATTGTGGACGTGGGGACGTGTCATGTTTTTGAGCAGTGGGGCATGTTGTGGCAGTGCATCCATTAACCAAAGGGTGGCCTTTAGAACATGTAGTTCAATGTGACCCTGTGGGACGTGGGGTGATGGAGGCCACCAGTCCATTGGTGAGGTTAGCCAACAGTTCATGTCACTGACTAAGAAAGAATCAGGGGGTAGCGGGAGGGATTTGACCAACAAGAAAAATTCCTGACGCTCATGTGCACCATTTGGGGCATAGATGTTGATTATTGCATATGCTACATCAGCCCACGAGAAGGTGATGATAAGCACTCGGCCATTTTGGAATGTTTCTGAGGATACGAATTTGAAAAAATTATTTTTCTGAATTAGCACCCCACAGTGCTTTGACCAAAAGGATAGGGATGGGAGGAGCATTGTTTTCCAAGTTTCCTCAGAACCTCATGGACAGTGGGATTCCTGAATGGCCAGGATATCCACGGGTAAATTGTGTTGTAAAAAACTCAGTTTCCTAGCCTGGGATGGGGAGGCCTTGAGTCCGGCAATATTCAACATCCCTAAAGTGAATATTTCCCCCATTGCACCTTAGGTGTGAGGGGGTAGGCTCCCAGGCCCATCAGCCTCTTCTAGGTCCCCACGGGCGTTCACAGCAGCACGGGTGTTAGCAGCAACACTAACAGAGTTTTTATTTGATTTTTGTGGAAAGAGTTGCATTGGCTTTGGCCTTCGCTTTTTGTTTTCCTGACGTTAGACGAATTTTTTTGCGGTGCGGATGAGTTCAGTGCACCATTGAGCGGGTCAAAAATAATTTTCAGTTGGGATAGGTCCCAAGTCAGTTTTTACTGGAGCTTGGGTGCAACAATTGGGTGAGATCAAGTCTCCCATTGGATCCTCAGATTGAGTGGCCCACTCGGCTTGGGCTTCCCAATTTGATTGGTTGATGGATTCCCAAGTTGCTTCTGCCGCGAAGGTTTCCATGTCCTCCTGGCGTTGTGAGTGTGGGATAGCGGTGGTGGCCTTGGCCGTTCCTTAGCTGTGGCCCTATGGGCCTGCTTAGCCTTCTTCCATTCTTGCGGGGAGATAGGCTTTACCAATAGGTAGCAGCCTTGTGCCCCCCAAGGGAAAGCCTCCTTAGTGCTTGTGGTTGGTTCATAGTGCCTCTCTGTTGGCCATGGCTGCTGAGGGGTGCTCTTGGAATGTGACACCCTCCTTGATGGGGCATACGTGTGCCTTGTGGCTAAACGCGTCACAGTGGGTGCAAATGGGGGGCGCGCTGTCCACGGTCACCTGGAATGGGTGGGTGGTATGTACTGTGATATCAATAAAAGTGGAGTGCGGGATCTAGCTAGGTCATTCACGATCTGCTCAGTTGGGGTCAGAACTGCGATGGCTTTGCTGGTGCACAGGTGTGGCATCAGCGTGAAGTGTTGCATTTCGAAAGATTGTATTTCGCCATATACAGTGAGACCATCTTTCAGGTGTTGTTCCAAAATGTCACGTTTTACCGTAGTAGGCAAAAAGTCAAACATGAGGAAAATTTGGTTTGATTTTGTCCATCTGGTGCATTTGGTTTTGATGACTCATTGCCCTTTAAGGAGGTTGACCACTACATGCACCGCTGCAGCCTCGTCTGCTGCTTTTTTACTCTCAAAACCTAGGTCCAGCCAACCGCATGACATGGAGTGAGGTGCAACATACACCGCAGTCAGGAAAATATTGTGTACATCTTCGCAAAATTTTTCCCATAAGGCTGTTTTTTGGATGTCCAGATACACGCGGACTCCGAATTCCACTGACAAAAGTGGTTGGGAGTGTGGCACGTTGATGTACTGGTTGCATTGTGCTTGCCATGCAAGTATCTCTGGGGAAATCGTGACCGCTAGTTTTTAAGATTTTTGTCAATTCCGCCAGATTCTCCAGGGCGTTTTCGAATGTTGGAGGCCGCGGGCCTTCCACCTGCTCCTCTTACCTTGCTTGCCCAACTGCTCCCAGACATGGGCGCAGACTAATCTCCTCTGTGAGATTATCAAACTAGATTAGTCTTGAATTAAATAGGTTGCAAAAGTGTTTGCAACGAGAAAGAAAAGTAATCTAGTCAAATTTTAAATTTTTTTAAATTTATTGCGGGGAAGGCCGACCATGGGATGGACACTTCCTAATATGACTCAGACGAGACAAAACTCAGTACCAGGTGAGGCACCCCAGAGAAGCGATGCTATCTCTTGTTGCCAGCGGGAACGCCACTTATGGGAAGGGGGATGGAACGTGTGTAGGGGGCGTAGCCACTATTGAGCACGTGTGGAGGAAGGGGTCTGATTTGATGAACCAGACTGGGAACCAGGAGGAGACCAGCTGCCGGCGACGTGGTGGGAGATATCCAAACATCCACGCTTGAAAGTGATCCACCAAATGAGACCGGAATCTGTGGACAGCTTCAGGGAGGGTGGGGATGGATCCGGCGATGGCATCCAAGACAATCGTGTGGATAGTCCACATGGCTATTGCAACCGTGTGTGTGTGTGTGTGTGTGTGTGTGTGTGTGTGTGTGTGTGTGTGTGTGTGTGTGTGTGTGTGTGTGTGTGTGTGTGTGTGTGTGTGTGTGTGTGTGTGTGTGTGTGTGTGTGTGAAAAAAAAAAAAAAAAAAAAAAAAAAAAAAAAAAAAAAAAAAAAAAAAAAAAAAAAAAAAAAAAAAAAAAAAAAAAAAAAAAAAAAAAAAAAAAAAAAAAAAAAAAACCAGAGCACGAAGGGAGGGTGGGAGGGGGGAGGCCATTGATGAAGCAAACATATCTCTTGACAGACTGAAGGGATGTGTTTGATCCTGGCCTAGCAGACGTTGGACTTCGCGCCATATTACTTTAGAGGTGGGGCACTTCTCCAGGCGGTGAAACAGCGTTCCATACTGGCCACACACGACACAGGATGAGTGTAAAGCATTAGAGCGCTCAGCTGTACAATACACCCGCCTCAGGCAGAGCCACACATGGGAGCGGACTTGAGGCTCCAACAGAGGATGGTGTGCGTATTTCCAGATAGTCTTTTGGGTCTCAGTGGAATAAGGGATGTCCATCATGTCCAGGTAGTCCACCCTGGATAGGACTTGGGGTCGAATGGGGATCACGCCATCATGGATGGGTAGCCCCTTTACCTCTTGTGTGAACTGAGGAGAGGGGCGGCCTCTTTGGGTTGTATGTCCACTAATACAAATTCTCCACTCTGCGCTTCGCATGGAGAGTAGGATTCGTTTGTAGTGGGTTTTGGTCCCGTGAGGACCTGTGGCCGGTCTGTGTGATGCGAGGTATTTCATCAGGGAGTGGGGGTTTGATGGATTGTTGAGGCCCAAGGCTTAGGAGAAGTTGGAGCGGGCCGCGCGGGACCAGTGTTGGGATGGGAGTGTAGTAGCAGTGATGGCCGCAATCAAGTGCCTAGGATCTTGGCGGCATGGGCTTTGAAGTCAAGTAGGCCCATGCCACCATGATGATGAGGGCCAAACATGACCTCTAGCCGTACTGGTGGAGGGCGGCCTGACCAACGGCAACCTTGTAGCAAAGCATACAGGGATTTGAAGAAGCTTGGGGAGAAGGGGATGGCGTGGGCTCCAAACCAGACTTTGGATAGGAGCATAGAGTTGGCAAGAACAACCCTGCCAGTGAGGGTAGTAGGGTGGGCTCTGAGAGAGGCGATTCGCTTCGTCACGTTGTCCAGTATATGGCCTCCATTACTGCTGACGCGTATCCTCCTGCCTCCAACCACACGCCCAGATGGCGTACCAGTCCTATGGTAGGTCGCGGCACAAAGGGGAGCACCAGTGGAGCGGTGTGTTTTGAGTTAGTAAGGCGTGGACTTGGGCGAGCAGCTGGGCTGGGTTGGGAACTACTTGCTGGGGCCCAGCAGTTCTGAAACTGACCAAGGAGGATTATTTTGGTTTTGGAGGCGTTCAGTGCCGCGTTGCTTACCCGGGAATATTCCTGGATGAGGGCTTCAAGCGCGCGTGCATCTTTGTTATTAGACACCCCCACCACACAGTCATCTGCATATGCCATCATCTTGACTGGGGTTTGGCCTGGCACGTGGACCCCAGTGAGTTGGGCATTCACATTTCGCAGTAGTGGGTCAAGGCTGAAGTTGTATAAGAGTGGGCTGAGGGGGTCCCCTTGTCGCAGGCCCCTTTGAGGATGGACTACTTCCGTTAGGAAACCTGGGCCACGCACAGCCATTGTTGCAGATTCCATGAGCAGCATCACCCAGTTAATGAAGCAGGGAGGTAGGCGGAATTGTTGGAGGCAGGACCTAAGGTATTCCCGGTTTACTCTATCATAGGCCTTTTGTTGGTCCAAGAATACAAGTGCCCCAGAGGCTGTGGACTGACACACATTAGCCACATGTGTGTACGTTATCCCAAATTGACCTTCTGGGGATGAAACCAAATTGTTCTGGGGAGATGGTGGCAGATGCTACAGTCCCTAAACGGTTAGCCATGATTTTGGTTATAATTTTTGTGTCTGTGTTTGTTAGAGAATTGGGGCACCAATTGGCTAAGTCTAGCCTATCCCCTTTCTTGAAGAGTGTGACCATAAAGGCCTCATGTCCTCCTGGTAGGAGGCGCGTTTCCAACAGGCTTTGGTTGAGTGAGGCTAGCAGCAATGGGGATATGTATTTAAAATATTTTTTGTAGAACTCA